>APFE030333736.1:46561-58052 GCA_000404065.3 Pinus taeda
TTCATCCAAGAGACAACTATATATTGAAGCTAATCATCTTTGTGTTGGTGATAACGAATCACAACACATGTTATGATTGAAACAAGGCTCAGTGGAAAGAGAATCTGACCCCCACAGTGTGTCTTTGTAGATGTGGGGGGATGCCATCAATAGACAATGGTTGTACACTCATCGTCAATCCCTCCATGTAGTTTATGAATATGTGGGAAACATCATGCTCCCCTCCTTTCTCCTCCTTGGAGACTTCTCATGATGCTCGTGCAACTATTGTTCCTCTACAATGTATTGGTGATTCATCTAAGGGCCATGTAGGCACCACACCTATGTACATAAAATCGCTAATCATTAGCAACTATGTACCCATTGAAAAACAAAAAAAAAATGTATATTTTGAAAACCCAAAAACACTAAAAAATCATAAAAAACCAAAAATACATACTTTCCAATGGCACTTCAATGAGCACCTTGGGTTAGGGCCAAGCGAAGGTTGCTTCGAAAACTAGTGCTTGCGTAGAAATATTCATTAATGAAAATAATATGTTCCCCATACCAAGAAAAAAATCCTTGATCAAGTCCCCCTCCCCAATCTTCCCATCAAATCGGTTCATCTCACCATGCATGGATATGAGGTTAGTGGGAATGGTGCCAACACTCTTGGTTGTGTCATAGGAACTTACTGCAAGAAGAATGATACCAATATACTACCATACATAAACTGCTTCTATCATCTTGTCTAGCATCTAGTTAGTTGGTCTTTCATGTTGACCAATAGTCCCTCACATCAATTGAAAATAGTGGGCTTTGTGTATCTAATTTTCATGTCCATCTATGCTTTAGAGGCCAAAGGAAGGCCCCATAGACCTTACTACACTATTGATGGTGAAAATGATAATACATAAACTTAGGTCTGTGACCTATCTTATGGGTATCTTGATGCTTATTTTTTTCGCCCTGTGCCCACCGTATTAGGCCACATAGTCATCAATGTTGTCCTCGCCTATACTCTTCCCATCAACCATTGTCACTAGTGCACATCACTTTGATAATTCGGTAAGCAAGTAGATATCCTATACCTCCAATAGCAAAGTTTTTTCATTCACCATGAATTGTTGCTCTTGTGGTTTCCCAATATCTATCAATCATTGAACGATCACCACTTGCCCCTTCATGTTTTGCATTTTGAATAACTTTAGTAGCCCACAGTCTCTTAGAGCCCTAATTATAGGTGGATCAGCCAAATTCCTCATGTCGTCTTCTTAATGGTTTCTTTATTTCCACTCAATAGCTTTTGTTGAGCACTTGCCATTAAAACACAACAAGAAGTCACTATGATCCTTTTCTTTCATACCCACCTTGAAAAATTTCTTAGTGGCCCTAGATCTAAGTTTTGAGTGCCCCTTTCTCCCCCATGATGTACTCCATAGAGCCGCCATTCCCCACACATTTTAGCTCTTAGGGAAGCCAACTACGTTGCAGTCACTCCCAGGCCTCTAGGTTGGGAGCAATGGTGCACTCAAGCTCAAGAAGGTGTCAATTTTGTGTCAAAACTTAGCCAAACTACAAAATAAACCTATGAAAATTATGTAGAGGGATGAGGGAAGTACTTTGTGGAAACAAAAGGTCAATTCATGCCTCCATGATTCAAGATCTTGATTCGAAGTTTTAGGGGTAGGATGAGGTTTCTCCACTAATTTGGTTCATAAAGGGAAAATGTTCAAATGAGTTCTAATTTGGCCTAATTTCACATATATTAGGACCCCACTTTACCTCAATTGGTTTTCAACCTTAATCTTATGATATTTTCTCTCCCCTAAAATTTTTATGCGTGGTTAGGATCCTATTTTTATGATATTTTTTTGCTCAATCAACACTTGTTTAAGGTTTCATGGATCAAGATGGTCATGATTCTTGCAGACTATTGATATGTCACTATCACTATATGCTCTAGGTGCATTTTTCTTGATCTTGACACATAGAGGCAAGTCCAACTCATCTATTTCTAATGCAATATTGACCCTTTTTTCCATCTTCATTGCACCTTAGGTCCAATCTCGTTAAGTTGGGACACATCGTACCTTATATAGTACAACAATTCTTCATATGTATGCCCTAGTTTAACACCTATTTTCCATTTTGGTATCCATGTTGTGTCTTTTTACTAACTAATAATCCCTCCTTTTCACCCACCATGATTCTGAACTTGAGCCTCATTTTCTCTTCTATCATATTTTAACTATACTCTAGTAGGATTCCAACACCTCTTTTACCTTGCAATAGTTGATATGCATTGTCTTGTTCACTTATGCATGTTGATATGCATTGGTCATTCTCATCATTAAAATCACATTTCTCTTGGCCCTATTGCTAGCCTTTGCTTGGTGTTCTTACCCTTCCTAGAGAGACCGCTGCAATGAGTGGGTTTCTTTTTCTAGCCTCTTTGCTTCACCATGCGTAGGTTGTTTATGTCAGCTCAAAACAAGTTGTGACCATTTATGCCATTGGTTTCTATAGGACAAGATTTCTTTGTGTTCTTCTTATGTTTGTTAATCATTGAAAGGTGACATGCATCATTTATCTCTTTTCCGAGCTTGTTAAAACCTCGTGAAAGAGACGCATTGTATCAAGCATACTACTATCTCTTCTTCAAGCTCATTAAACCATGAAGAAGACACCTTATTGAGTATCATTTTCTATTTTTTCAGGCTCATTAAAACTAAATGAAAAAGACATCGTTGAGCTTGCTTGTCTTCTCTTTTTTGCTCACTAAATTGTGAGGGAGATACCAACTAATAAAAAGAGAGGAGAGGGAAATTTCTTTAATCATTCTATCATTCAAATGGCAACGTTAGTCACATCACCATTGAACATGTCACTTATTTGTGTTATTACATTACAATTGTGTTTTAACTTGCCTAGGTGCAGTACCATAAACATGAGTATTTCTACTCCTTTGGTTAACTAATCTTCAAGTCATTATGGAGTGTGCTTCAATTCCTCTTGTGTTATTGCATGATATCACCTAGTGCTCATTATTCAATGATTCCAAGTCATTTTTGTGTCATGTCATTATATGTTCAAGGGAATTCTAAACCTTAGTTGGCCATCTACAATCCTTGTTGACCTTTTGTGTTAGCCATCCCTATGTTAGTTGTACTTGGTGAATTTATCTATCACATCATCTCTCAGTTTATTCCTTGTTGATAAATTGGGGACACATTAAGACCCTCCTTCAACAAATATTCTCTTGTTGACTTTAGCTTATTATCCATGAGATCGATTTAGGAATTAGTGGTATCTTCAAGCCTGCAGTCCTTAGTGGCAGGGTTCTTCACGATCAATGATTGGTTTACCTCATTGAATTTTGATCAATCAAATCCATGAGTGTTCAATGTCAACACTTTTTGGGTTATGCTAGGTACCTTGGGGTCCATTTTCATCATTGGTGGGTTCCATTGTGCTTATTAATGGTATATCTCAATGATTGGTAATCAAGCAATTTCTACCATGCTCAACATCATCTCATTTATTCACACATTGTAGATTCATATTATCAAGGTTGAGTCGAAGAACCACTCTTATATGGCACCCCTCCCAAGCTACATAGAGTTTGTACAATCTCTTGTATTTTGAGGACTACTTTGGGGAACCACTCTTTTATGGTGTCCATAGTCCTACTAATGTATATGATAATATAGATCCGCATTGTATTTTTTGGTGGCTATGATATTTCAGTTTATTGCATGCATCCATTGTGTATTTGTTGTGGCCATGTACTAGCACTTCATGTCACAGATCCATAATGGATAGTTTTGGTGGCCATGTTTAATTCATCTTTATGAAAAGCATGCGTATGAATGCCTTGGGGATGATCTTATGATGATTGAGACTTGTTTTTTCGTGTGGCTCTAATATGGCCCCTTGGTTTCAACTCCTACATCACATTTCAATATATGTTTTTGTAATGCATTTCGACCATAAGCTTCTCTTCTCACCTCATGCATTAGGGGGCATCTTTTATAACCCTATTTGCCACTTCATTTTAGTGAGAGGAACCTCATGTCAACCTCCTTCAATTGTTGGCATGAATGTACCCCTTATTGTCCTTATTTGAGCTCAATTAGCATTCCATCACTCGCGCAACATTGGCATTTTTTGTACCCATCACTCCATCCACGTGCGCATCCTGTCACTTGGTATATAGATTTTCCTATTACTGGGAGCGATGCAGGTCAAAAGTCTAGAAGAGGTATTTCCCTAGGAAATCATCTCGACCTATCTTATCATGAGTTGCTTTAGGGTCAATAATTGTGATAGTTTCCTAACTTCTCTTGGCTCTAGGTGTCTATAAACATCCTCACAAATATAGGAAAGGATTATTTAGTGAGATCCTCTCAAGGGAGAGAGATGGAATGAGAGAGAGATAACCTAGTAATGGTGGTAAAATATCACTAGAACATTCTTCTCTTGCATCTCAAATGAGCCTATTTTGTTTGTAAGTCGAGGGAAGAGGAGAACTAAGGGATAGAAGGATAACACATATGTTAATCAAGGTATAAACCTATTTATGTACCATTTCTATTTTATGAATGGAAAAGTAATTTACTTCTCCATTTCATGTTTATATATGTGAGAAATATAGTTTATTTAATGTATTAGTTTATGGTGTATGTTAACTTTCCTATTGCAGAGGTAAACCTTGTCTTGTAGTGGGAACTTTAGGTAGGAGCAGGGTTTCTAGCCATTAGAAGTGGTTTGCAATCTACACTAGCTTGCAAGGATACTAAGGTATGACCATTTAGTATGGCTTGTTGTTGTACTATAGCTATAGAATTTTCTTGATTCCTTCACACGTTGTTTGGAAGATCTTGAGGTGGGATCTATGGGGAAATAACTCATTTGCTTTGTGTAAAAATAGAGAAAACAACTGTGGATTCTAATCTTTGCCTTTGAAATGAACAACAACCACATAGCATGATTGGGTTTAAGATTTAGCCATAGGCATTCTCGAGTGGTGCCTTAGGCTACCATTCACTATGAGGCTAAAGATGGCTACAACTATGGGGTTTGATGTTGCAAGAGTGAGGAAATGGAAGGCGAATGGTAAGTAGTCTAACCTTAATGTTGAGTATCGTGGTGAATCTTGAAATAGAGCCATGGCACTGGTAGCATAGGCTAGTGTTCCATTGCATCAAGAAGAGTTTAACCCAACAACATGTGCCATGGCACATCACAAATATAGGTCCTACTAGGGTTTCTAACACTTTTCAAGTTGGATAGCACACAACCCAACGGACAATTGCGGGGGGGGAGTTAAAAGAAGACATGGGTTGCTACCCCTACCCTCCCTAGTGTTATTGGCATGTAGATGGGATGACAACTATACAGGAAAAAATAAAAGACAAGAAAAAATCATATGATGGGGCTTGGTAAAGCTCAACTTGAGGTGGTAGTGAAATATCAAGTATGACTGGACAACTGTTGTTGAGGTGTTGAGGAGATTGATTGGTTGCAATGTGGTGTCATGATGAGGGTTCAAAATTGGGTAGAATAGGAAAAATGGGGACATAATAGCCCTTTCATAATCAATTTGCACTGTGAGCACGAAAATCAAGACTTAAATGCCTTCAATTTAATCACAAGAGAAGTAAACTTTGACATAATACATCATTATGGTGTATGCTTTTATGATGGTGTAGGATTTTTAGAGTTGGTTGGATAGGAATGTTGTGTTGATCTTTACGTATTCTTAGATAAATAAGTTGATTGATGGGAGGGGCATGGAAGTCGATAAGACGTATTGTTGCAATATTGACTTTACGAGTGATATATCACATGGATTATGCTTTTTCCAATGATACATCAGACTCAAGATTTTTACAATGAAAATTTTAAGTGGAATGAGGATGATTGTTGCAATTTCATGGAGGTATTTGGATGTGCAATGGTGTGTTACTAAGAAAGAGAAAATCTCAGTGATGTATCACTACAATCGTGACTTTTGCAGTGATATATCACTAGAGGATGAACTTATGATTCCTTAAGTAGATGGGTTCAGGAGAACTGGAACAAGGGATTAGGAAGCTAGAAAAGGAAGGAAAAAGGGTCTTAGATCTTGGGGAAGGAACATATAATGCATCGATGTCTTTGAAGGGGGGATTATAGAAATTCTTACTATAGATTAAACTAATTATGTAATGTACTAAAGAAAAATACTTAATCTACTTCTACAATCGAACTTGCGGAAGCTCAATCGATTTTGAGCAAGATCAAACAGAACACATATAACAGAGAAGAAGATTCAATCACACATCAAACATAGAAGAATACTCTGGGGAAATCCTCAGCTGAAAACCCTGCTATCTGTATTATCATACAAGTGGAAATATCTCAGGATTACACAAAGCTTTAGCTCTCAAGCTATCCAGCTCTCAAGCTATCTAGCTCTCAGTACCATCCCTCACTACTGCTCATAGACAGAATAGGCAACACATATGCCTTCCTTCAATCCTCCAATCCTCCTATTTCCTTGCGCAGTTTCTCCTAGGTCCTCCAGCTGCCACCTATGTGATTCTCACCTCACACACTGCTCTAACCTCTGTAGTAATTGTGCAATCCTGAAAGAATGAATTCCTTCTGCATGCAAGAGATTTTCTTATAGGAAAATTCTTGCAAATGATAGTACAATATCCCTTCCTTTAATCTCAACTGGTTCTCTGTCTGAACTGACATGCATGAGTTATTTATGAGAGAATATTCAGTTATCTAAAGTACACTAGTTGCATGCATGCATGCATTAACTAACTAAACTCACACTCAGTTCCACAAATTGTTTGGAACTAATCTAACTGGACTTAACTCGGTTAACTGAGCTAACTAATTACAACTCAAATACAACTCATCCTTATCTCCTTAATTAAGGGATAACTTCCTCAATTAAAGGGATAATTGTTGCATGTCTTCACAAAGACTTCATGTTTGATTGTCACCAACTAATTAAATCAAAATGAATTAATTAATTATTTTTCAAATAGCTAGTGAGACTAAATTCGAATTTTAATTCTCAATTTTGATTCAAGGACAAATCAGAATTGGAATATATCCTGAAATGCTATCTATAGCAATGGTATTTTTAGCATTTCTATTTTTATCATTTCTTGATGCCATTTTCAACAGAGTTGGAGTATATCCTGAAATTCTATTTATAGCAATGTTGTTTTTAGCAATTCTATTTTTATCATTTCTTGTTGCTATTTTCAACACTCCCTCTCAACAAGAAAGGAATTCAACTCGATCCCGATCCTGAACCTTTGGAATGTTCTGCATGCAACACTTATCTCAAGTGTTGTTGCTCCAGAAACTCAGAAACAAAAAAAATATCCAACCTGAATCAAAATGATGCCTCTGTCATCAAGGTCTCTGACTACTATTGCCTCTGTGGACTGAAAACTCTGCACCTCTATGCGCTTCAGTATCTGACTGCTCTAGCCTCTGTCACTTTGATCTCTTACTGCATCAATCACACTGATTTCTCCTGCTGCATCCGTGTTGTTGCTGGTCCTATCTCCCAGCATGAATCTACACTGCACCTCCTCTCATCATGTTGCATCGTGTTTCCCAATGCTGCACTGCAACTCAGTTACTGAGAAGTAAGTAACTGATCTCCCAACTGACCTCCCTGTTGATCTAGAAACACCCTCTGATGTTGAAGCTCCCTCTGTCGCTCCATCCGCATCTGTCTCTACCCACTCAGCCTGTACTACTCCTCGTCGGGGCTCCCGTAGCAAGGTCTAATCAAAGAGGTTGGGTACCTCAAGGATCCTACTCCTATTTCAGCCTTCTTGGGACTATCTCTTCACATCGCCCCACCTCACACCTGGAGGTATGGCTGCATGTGATCCCTCTGCCCACTTGGCTCGAAATTCCCCCCTATTGGAGGTCTCTACATGAGTGGATGCCTCCACTCGGTCTCCTCTCGGCTTCTCCAATTGTGGCTACTCCACAACCTCCTGAAGCTACTTCACCAATTGTGGCTCCTCCACAATTGTCTGAGACTTCTTCTAGCACTGCATGTCAAGAGGTAATGTACTCTCCCTCTCAACCACCAAGTCTCCAACATTTTCCTTGCTCCTCAAGGCTTTTCATGCATCCTGAACCTCAAGAGCATACAGGTTCTTGACTCATGAACTGATCTGATTCACCTGTCTCGTGGTGATGTGTCTAAGGAAAACCTTTCCCTTATTAGACAACATCGTAGCCTTTGTCCTCTAACTTCACGATCGATACCAAGCTCTTCTTTAGTCCAAGCACATACTTCACATATGTCAAGGTAATGATAGCTCCATGCTCCCTCTGAAGAGAAACCGTGCCTACTCCTGAAACACTATACTTTTTCATCATTACCCATCTTTATGTGCATTTGGAGGTTTTTCTCCTCCAAGGTACTGAGCAAACTTTTATCGTCGGTCATGTGGAATGAGGCTCCACTGTCAAGAAACCAACCACAACCCATCATCGATGAAACCATGCATGCAATGAGGGTAAAATCCAATTCGAACTAAGAGGCCAATGCCTCACCTTCAGATCCTTCCAAGGATCCCCTTCTTGGATTTCTTCGATGGACAATTAGTTGCATAATGGCCCACCTCATGATAATAAAGCATCTCACTTTAGATTTGTCAATCTTCTTCCCACCATGGGAAGAACTCGATTTGGAATGAGAATCCTTCTCCTTCCCTTTCCTCGCCTTAATTGCTAAGGCTATATTTTCTTCATCGTCCTTGGATGAAGAACCATCTCTGTTTCTCCTCCTGATCCCCTCCTACATCAGATCCGACCACAATCGTTCCCAATCTGACAGTTTCTCTCTTCCATTCACTGAGTCCTGGTAGCTATTCCAGCTCTTAAGAAGACTGAGGAGAGCAAGACTCACCATGTCATCATCGGCTGTCATGATTCCTACACTTCTGAGATCATCTCTATAGGTAGTGAGCTTGTTCAGATATGTAGAGATCGTGTTTCCCTTTTCACACTTGATTTTCCGAAGCTTGTCCTTCAGCGCCAGCTTCCTCTGGTCGTTGCTATTTTGATATAGATCCTTCAATGTCTTCCACATTAAAAACAGTGTCTCCTTCCCATGGAGACTCGAGACAATGTGGTCTCGAACTCCCTCCAGAAGAATCCTCCTCGCTCTCGCCACACATTTCTTCCATTCTGCCAATTCTTAGGCATTAGCTGTTGCTGGCTTGGGGACTTCTTGATCAGTGAAGTCCTTCAAACCGTTGTCCTTTAATACCGCTTCTATGCGATCCTTCCAGGCTATGTAATTCGAGCTGCCATCCAGGCCATACTTGACTCTCAAGCCATTGAACGCCATTGGTGAACTTTGAGATGTGATAAGAAATTGATTTTGTACCTACAATCAAGAACTTCAAACTTCAAACTTCTCCCTTCTTTGTATACTATTCTCCACTTTGATCACCTTTGCTCCAATACCATGTAGAAATTCTTACTGTAGATTAAATTGATTATGCAATGTACTAAAGAAAATTACTTAATCTACTTCTACAATCAAACTTACGGAAGCTTAATCGATTTTGAGCAAGATCAAACAAAACACATATAACAGAGAAGAAGATTCAATCACACGTGAAACACAGAAGAATACTCTGGGGAAAGCCTCAGCTAAAAACCCCACTATTTGTATTATCATACAAGTGGAAATATCTCAGGATTACACAAAGCTTTAGCTCTCAAGCTATCCAGCTCTTAGTACAATCCCTCATTGTTTCTCATAGACGGAATCGACAACACATATGCCTTCCTTCAGTCCTCCAAGCCTCCTATTTCCTTGCGCAGTTTCTCCTAGGTCCTCCAGCTGCCAACTGTGTGATTCTCACCTCACACACTGCTCTGACCTATGTAGTAACTGGGAAATCTTGAAGGAATGAATTCCTTTTGCATGCAAGAGATTTTCTTATAGGAAAATTCTTGCAACTGATAGTACACTATCCCTTCCTTTAATCTCAACTGGGTCTCTGTCTGAACTGACATGCATGAGTTATTTATGAGAGAATATTCAGTTATCTGAAGTACACTAGTTGCATGCATGCATGCATTAACTAACTGAACTCACAATCAGTTCCACAAACTATTTGGAACTAATCTAACTAGGCTTAACTCAGTTAACTAAGCTAACTAATTACAACCCAAATACAACTCACCCTCATATCCTTAATCAAGGGATAACTTCCTCAATAAAAGGGATAATTGTTGCATGTCTTCACAAAGACTTCATGTTTTATTTTCACTAAGTAATTAACTCAAGATGAATTAATTAATTTTTTTTCAAACAGCTAGTGAGACTAAATTCGAATTTTAATTCTCAATTTTGATTCAAGGACAAATCAAAATTGGAATATATCCTGAAATGCTATCTATAACAATGTTATTTTTAGCATTTCTATTTTTATCATTTCTTGATGCTATTTTCAACAGAGTTGGAGTATATCCTGAAATGCTATTTATAGCAATGCTATTTTTAGCATTTCTATTTTTATCATTTCTTGTTGCTATTTTCAACAGGGACCCTTCATCATTTTGTACCTGCAAATGCTCAAAATAAGATCAAAGGGAGTTTTTTTATGCTGACACAATAGGTTCATTTTGTTTATCCCACTTTAAAACAAGACCTCCCACTTAAAATACTTTTCATGTCATTGAATTTTTATCAAACCATCTTGTTGCCATCTATTTATGAAAAACTTTTGCTTTTGGGGGTTAATTTCCAGATGAAACTGTGTAGAAGCTTTTTAATTTGTTCGATGTTTCAAGTGGACACTCCACCCATCATTAAGGACCTGAAAGCAGAATGATAACAAATGAGTAAAGAAGAATACCAAGTAGGTGTTAGGGAATTAATGAAAAATTAACCAAGGGAGCCATTAGAGGAATAAGGTTAAGGGACCAATTCAAATGATTTAATAAGAAATCAAGTACAAATAGTGAATAAATAAAATAAGAAATTGAGCACAAAAAAGAATAAAAATTAAAAACAAATAAAGGAGAATTGGGGGTTAAAAGGATAAATAATAAAGGAGCTCAAGGATCAAGAGAGTCAAATTAGGGGAAGGACCAATATTAAAATAATAAACTAGAGGAGCAAGATGGGAAATTAAATATAATACATACACACACACACACACACAAGCCACAAGGATTAGCTCAGCTGGTCGAGTCTTCGTAGTTAAGAACCTCTGATATTGGGAGGTCATGAGTTCAATTCTCTCGACACCTTTGGGTTCAAGCTCCATGTTTGAGCCGGCGAGAATTGATCCCTTTGGGTGGATCTACCCAGAAAAATATTTTGTGGACATAGCGAGTCATCAATCTCTCGTGACCATGATCCACATTATGTGTGTGTGTGTGTGAAAACCCAAAATAAGTATGATGGAATAAAAATGCAATGAAGGGGGGGTACCTGGATGAAAGGATT
>APFE030333736.1:58948-78801 GCA_000404065.3 Pinus taeda
AGAACAAATTAATGAGCAAGTTTATAGATAATCGGTTTCCATGATTGGCTTAGCTTATAACCATCTTCCCTATTGAAGTTGTTGGGGTGTTTCTTGATCTCTAGAGTTTCCCTAATTATTCAAGAGTGGTAAAAAGGGATAGAGGCTAGGCTTATTGAGATATTAAGAATAGCTAGTCAAATTTGCATATGAGTATCTTGGGTAAGTGGAGGGAGAGTAAGAACACATTAGAAGGTAATATGGCTTATATTCCATATGCAAGGAAGTAGGGAGAGTTTCCTCAAGTAGCTTTTGATGATACTTGATTATCCTATATAACATTCATCAACTCATTGTGTGATTTCCTTAAAATATTGATAAGTTTATTATTTGTGGACTTAATAATATCATTACCTTAGAGGTAATAATTGGTTAAATACCTCAAAATGATTTCATTTTCTAAATCAAAGTTAGTCAATTTCAAAGAGGAGAAATATGTAGCATTATTAAAAGATGAATAGAAAGAACCCAAAACCTAGTAATCAATTATTGTTCAATGAACTTGAAGACAGTTACTTCCATGACTTTGATTAACATGATTTCTTATGTCCATCTTGAGAAATAGTTTGTAATTGTTAAGATTTACTTGTGTTGTTCTGAAGAGTTTGGATTTATATCCCTTATAATATGTACACCTCATTGCTAAAATGGTTCATCAATTTTCATAGGATACAATGGGATAACAAGATTCTTCTCTCGTCCAACACAAGTTTGGCAAAATTTTAACCTTTGGGCATATGAATGAGTATCTATAAACAATGTTGGCCAATAATATATAGCTCTCAAGATCTTGTGAGCTATTTTTTCACTATAAAAATATCCTCTAATTAGTTTATCATGCAATTGCTTGAGAACATGGTGAACATCTTATTTTTGTACACATATTAATAATAACCCATTGTAATTTTTATCAAATAGAACATCATTTACAAGATAGTACTAAGTTGATTTGAGCCTTAATGCTCTCCCTTGCTTCTTATCCTAATTTCTTGAACCCTCACCAATACGTAAGAAATGTTTCAAATTGGTGTACCAAGAGTCCACTATAGTTAGAATGAACACGACTTCTCAGACACAAAAGGACATTCATATTTCCCAATATTCCTCAAGCAAGTCAACTATGTCTAGTACTTTTGCTACTAGTTTACATAAACCTTGACCTTAACTATATTTGTAGGTTTAAATGCCAAAACATATTCTTAGATGGAAGCCATCTATTTTCCTCTCCTTTCACACAATTTTTCGAATAAATAAAGATCTATTTGTTTAACTGCCTTAAACACTACAAAGGATTGTTTATTAATGGCAAGATAATTCAATTCACCCCACTCCCGTAGACTACTACTCAAAAATGAAATTGGTTGTTCATCCCCTTGTTTATTATTTTGTGCGAGCACTACTATAAAGGAATAGCCAAATGCAAATGTATAAAGCAAAATGTTTGTGTTAAAATGATGGGATATGTTATGTTGCATCTACCATAATTGCATATTTGATTTATTCAAAGGCTTCTTTCTCAACAAACATACTTTTGGCAAAAAACATCTTTCTTAATAACTTTTTGTAAAAGCTTGATGGGTTCAATAAAGTTTGGTGCAAACCTTCTAACAAAGTTTATTTTTCCATGGAAAGATTGCATTGATAGATAGTGTGATTGGCTTAGCTTATAATTGTCTTCCCTATTGAAGTTGTTGGGGTGTTTCTTGATCTCTAGAGTTTCCCTAATTATTCAAGAGTGGTAAAAAGGGACAGAGGCTAGGCTTATTGAGATATTAATTTGCATTTGAATAGCTAGTCCAATCTGCATATGAGTAGCTTGGGTAAGTTGGAGGAAGAGTAAGAACACATTAGGAGGTAATATGGCTTATATTCCATATGCAAGGAAGTAGGGAGAGGTTCCTCAAGTAGCTTTTGGTGAAACTCGATTATCCTATATAAAATTCATCAAATCATTGTGTGATTTTCTTAAAATATTGATAAGTTTATTATTTGTGGACTTAATAATATCATTACCTTAGAGGTAATAATTTATTGAATACCTCAAAATTATTTTATTTTCTAAATCAAAGTTAGTCAATTTCAAAGAGGAGAAATATGTAGCATTATTAAAACATTAATAGAAAGGTCCCAAAACCTAGTAATCAATTATTGTTCAATGAACTTGAAGACAATTAGTTCCATGACTTTGATTAACATGATTTCTTATGTCCATCTTGTGAAATAGTTTGTAATTGTTAATATTTACTTGTGTTGTTCTAAAGATTTTGGATTTATATCCCTTATAATATATACACCTCATTGCTAAAATAGTTCATCAATTTTCATGTGATACAATGGGATAACAAGATTCTTCTCTCGTCCAACACAAGTTTGGCAAACTTTTAACCTTTGGGCATGTGAATGAGTATCTATAAACAATGTTGGCCAATAATATATAGCTCTCAAGATCTTGTGAGCTATTTTTTCACTATAAAAATATCCTCCAATTAGTTTATCATGTAATTGCTTGAGAACATGGTGAACATATTATTTTTGTACGCATCTTAATAATAACCCATTGTAATTTTTATCAAATAGAACATCATTTACAAGATATTACTATGTTGATTTGAGCCTTAGTGCTCTCCTTTGCTTCTTATCCTAATTTCTTGAACTCTCACCAATTTGTAAGAAATGTTTCAAATTGGTGTACCAAGAGTCCACTATAGTTAGAATGAACGCGACTTCTCATGCACAAAAGGACATTCATATTTCCCAATATTCCTCAAGCAAGTCAACTATATCTAGTACTTTTGCTACTAGTTTACATAAACCTTGACCTTAACTATTTTTGTAGGTTTAAATGCCAAATCATATTCTTGTATGGAAGCCATCTATTTTCTTCTCCTTTCACACGATTTTTCGAATAAATAAAGATCTATTTGTTTAACTGCCTTAAACACTACAAAGGATTGTTTATTAGTTGTAGGATAATTCAACTCACCCCACCCCCGTAGACTAGTGCTCAAAAGTGAAATTGGTTGTTCATCCCCTTGCTTATTATTTTGTGTGAGCACTATTGTAAAGGAATAGCCAAATGCAAATGTATAAAGCAAAATGTTTGTGTTAAAATGATGGGATATGTTATGTTGGATCTACCATAATTGCATATTTGATTTATTCAAAGGCTTATTTCTCAACAAACATACATTTGGCAAAAAACATCTTTCTTAATAACTTTTTGTAAAATATTGATGGGTTCAATAAAGTTTGGTGCAAACCTTCTAACAAAGTTTATTTTTCCATGGAAAGATTGCATTGATAGATAACTGGTTCCCATGATTAGCTTAGCTTATAATTGTCTTCCCTATTGAAGTTGTTGGGGTGTTTCTTGATCTCTAGAGTTTCCCTATTTATTCAAGAGTGGTAAAAAGGGATAGAGGCTAGGCTTATTGAGATATTAATTTTCCTTTGAATAGCTAGTCAAATTTGCATATGAGTAGCTTAGGTAAGTTGGAGGGAGAGTAAGGACACATTAGGAGGTGATATGGATTATATTCCATATGCAGGGAAGTAGGGAGAGGTTCCTCAAGTAGCTTTTGGTGAAACTCGATTATACTACATAACATTCATCAACTCATTGTGTGATTTCCTTAAAATATTGATAAGTTTATTATTTTTGGACTTAATAATATCATTTTCTTAGAGGTAATAATTGGTTGAATACCTCAAAATGATTCATTGTCTAAATCCAAGTTAGTCAATTTCAAAGAGGAGAAATATGTAGCATTATTAAAACATGAATAGAAAGAAACCAAAACCTAGTAATCAATTATTGTTCAATGAACTTGAAGACAATTATTCCCTGACTTTGATTAACATGATTTCTTATGTCCATCTTGTGAAATAGTTTGTAATTGTTAAGATTTACTTGTGTTGTTCTAAATAGTTTGGATTTATATCCCTTATAATATCTACACCTCATTGCTAAAATGGTTCATCATTTTTCATAGGATACAATAGGATAGCAAGATTCATCTCTCGTCCAACACAAATTTGGCAAACTTTTAACCTTTGGGCATATGAATGAGTATCTATAAACAATGTTGGCCAATAATATATAGCTCTCAAGATCTTGTCAGCTATTTTTTTCAATATAAAAATATCCTCCAATTAGTTTATCATGCAATTGCTTGAGAACATGGTGAACATATTATTTTTGTACACATCTTAATAGTAACCCATTGTAATTTTTATCAAATAGAACATCATTTACAAGATAGTACTAAGTTGATTTGAGCCTTAGTGCTCTCCTTTGCTTCTTATCCTAATTTCTTGAACTCTCACCAATTTGTAAGAAATGTTTCAAATTGGTGTACCAAGATTCCACTATAGTTATAATGAACACGACTTCTCAAGCACAAAAGGGCATTCATATTTCCCAATATTCCTCAAGAAAGTCAACTATGTCTAGTACTTTTGCTACTAGTTTACATAAACCTTGACCTTAACTATTTTTGTAGGTTTAAATGCCAAAGCATATTCTTGTATGGAAGCCATCTATTTTCCTCTCCTTTCACAGAATTTTTCAAATAAATAAAGATCTATTTGTTTAACAGCCTTAAACACTACAAATGATTGTTTATTAGTGGTAGGATAATTCAATTCACCCCACCCCCGTAGACTAGTGCTCAAAAATGAAATTGGTTGTTCATCCCCTTGTTTATTATGTTGTTCGAGCGCTACTCTAAAGGAATAGCCAAATGCAAATGTATAAAGCAAAAATTTTGTGTTAAAATGATGGGATATGTTATGTTGGATCTACCATAGTTGCATATTTGATTTATTCAAAGGCTTCTTTCTCAACAAACATAGATTTGGCAAAAACATATTTCTTAATAACTTTTTGTAAAAGCTTGATGGGTTCAATAAAGTTTGGTGCAAACCTTCTAACAAAGTTTATTTTTCCATGGAAAGATTGCATTGAATTCTTGTTAATGGGAATGGGAATGTAAGCAATCAATTTTGTTCTTTCTAGATTAATCAAAATCCCATCTCTCAAAATAATATGTTCCAGAAGTTTTCCTTTTGAAATTATGAAGATGCTCTTTTTTCGATTAAGATAAATGTCATGCTCTTGACATCTTTCAAAAGTCTATTATAGATGTTTCTTGTGGTTAACCCTTTTTTTATTATAGATTGTTACGTCATCAAGGAAAACCATTTCACTTTGATTTATAACCCTCGTAAAGCCTATGTCTGTGACTCATTGAAAAGTAGCTCTATGTTTGATCAAATTCAAAAGGCATTTGACAATAGATGAACAATCTCCATTTTGTATGAACCGTGGTTTTAACCATATCTGCTTCTACCATTTATACTTGATTATAACTAGAGAAACAATCTAGAAGAGAAAACATTTCTAAACCCAATACTAGTTGCCTAATTCAATTCATGGGAGCAATGACATAGTTGTATTTATTTGAAGCTCTATTTGGATTTTATAAGTCTACACACAATTTAATTTCTCCTTACTTTTTTTCTAATTGGAACCATATTTACTACCCATTCAAAACATCTATATTTGAAAATAATATTAGCATCTAACATTTTATTCAACTCCTTTTAGACCGATGGTTTTAACATTGTATGCACTTTCTTCATAATTTATTTGAATGATTTGAGTCATTCCTTCAAGGGAATGACATGTATAATTCGTGTATCACAATAGTTTAAATCATCATAAGAATAAGTACGTGTGCGCACACACACACATGTACATACATGTGTGTGTGAATAAGTTAATGTATGCTTGTCTTTCTATTGGTGAACAAAAAGTTCCAAGATTAATACTTTTGGGGCTTTCAATATACCAAAACTAAACATTCAAAATTCATAGAAGAGTTATTGATATTGATATTTGTAGGTCCTCTAAATATAATATATAGACCATACAACTTCTACAAACTTAATATATTCTTTGGAATAAAATTATCCTTAATATCTTTATGTTGAAAAATGCAACAAGAAATCCTCAATTTGATTTTTTCCTTGATTAAATTGAGAAAATTCAAGTTTCCACATCAACAGACAACTTATGTGACATGGCTTGTGTCACCCAGTTTACTCAGTAAATTCGAGTTGGAGGAGTTAGATTTCAGTTAAGCATGTGTCACTGCTAATTTGTAGAATCAAGGTTAGTTATCTAAGGTTGTTTTGAGTTAAACTAGTTCTAACTGTTGGAGGAACTAGCGGAGGGTCAAGTTGTGTAGGGGGACTTCAGTCAAACTCATTGATCATCCTGTTAACTAATCAGTCAACCCAAAATAGCTAGTGCATGCAGAGAATTCGAGTTCCCCAGGCTTGGTGGAGATTCTAAGGTAGTGTAACATCAGTTGTAGACTAGTCTTGAGTGTATAAGTGTTGCATGCAGTCAAATGATCAGCATAAGGAATTGCACAATTCAATTTGAGGAATTTCCTAAATAATAGGGGCCTAATTTCTCAAGGAACAATGCAAGGAAATATGAGCCCAAGCAGAGGAAAATTTTGACTAAGTCTGGGTTAAAGGCCTTCAGTGAGCATAGAGATAGGTTATGCACTTGTAGGGTGTGTTCAGTGGATAAAATCA
The DNA here is from genome assembly GCA_000404065.3 of Pinus taeda. Taxonomy (NCBI): domain Eukaryota; kingdom Viridiplantae; phylum Streptophyta; class Pinopsida; order Pinales; family Pinaceae; genus Pinus; species Pinus taeda. The sequence goes on from APFE030333736.1 coordinate 65,597, forward strand.
ATTGTAATACATCTACATTCTTTTGATTTAATGCAAACATGCATTGGGGTTTTTAGTAGATTTCTTTCCCAAGATAAAAATACTTGTTTCATGTGTGTTATTTCTTCTTACATGTCTGAGATTTTTGTTCTAAATTATGAATTGATGTCCTTAGAGAAGTAGAGTAGGTTTGTGTCTTGTGATTTTGATTAAAACTTCATGAGAAGCTGCAAATATAAAACCTAATTTATACATGGTATCAAAGTTGGACTGACATTCGAGAAGGAAATTCGAAGTTGTTTCTCAGAGATTCAAATTTGAAGATCAGTGTAGCGAGATTTCTTCAGAGCTAAGAAGATGGCCCTCAATGGAATAAGGCTAGAGTATGCCTTGGAAGGCACCTCAAATTTTGTTGCATGGAAGGATCGCATGGAGGATGTATTGGATGACAACGGATTTCTTGAATTTGTCAAGGAAAATATTCCAAGACCACCAACAGTCGATGTCCAAGACCTTACACAATGAAAGAAATATGTAGCCAAGTTGAGGAGAATAATCTTAAAGGGAGTACATGATCATATTGTCTCAAATCTCCATGGAAAAGAAACTTTGTTCGCGATGTGGAAAACACTAACAAAGGTGTTCGATAATAGTAGTGACCACATGAAGTTGGCATTCAAGGATACACTTCAAAGTATCACGATGCAGAAGAATGACACTATATCACAATATCTAAGCAGGTTCACACAATGTCTTGATGAACTGGGCGGGGTCAATTTAATTGTCCCTAAATATGACTTGGTAATCCTAGCCCTTCTAGGCCTTTCCAAGAGATGGCATAGCTATCAAGATTCGATGAATGGGAGGAAGAAACTTGCGAATTGAGAGCACTTATGGTCTGATTTGGTACAAGAGGAAATAAGGCAGAATACCAGAGATGGAACTTCATCCAAAGAAGAGGAAGAGGACTTTTCTCTAGTCAGCAAAGGAATGAAGGCCAAGGGAAAGAACTCCCAAGGTGAGGCTGAATCAATCCAAAAGGGCAAGAATAAATATTCTTCAAAAATTGAATGCTTCAATTGTCATGAATTCGAGCACTATGTTACTAAGTGTCCACACAAAAAGTCTAGTAAGAAGGAGTATGCAGTAGCAGCAACAGGTGAAGCTTTGGCTTCACAGTTTGAGTTGTATTTCAACATTATCGCATGCATGGACAACAATGTGATGGGAAGTGTGTGGTAATTGGATTTGGGTGCCTCGTTCCACATAACTAGGTGTAGAGAGTTTTTCAGTGACCTGGAGAAGAAAGATATCCTGATGAATATTGAGTTTGGAGACGACAAAAGGTACAACGCGACTAGGATTAGTATAATCAACTCTTAAAGGGAGTCAGAATCCCCTCTCAAACTCAAGGATGTCATGTTCGTTCCAGGCCTAAAGAAAAATCTCATCTTTGTTGCAGTTCTGGAAGACTGTGGTTATGATGTGACCTTCAACAAAGGAAAAGAATTCCTAAGACATATAGCCATGGGATAGGTGAAGCAACTCCGGGTTCGATTCAAGAACTTGTATGCACTTGAGGTAGAAGATGCATGCACAACCTTGAGAAGCAAGACTGAGATTAGAGATATGGTGGTTGAGAGGGAGCAGAATAGACCTCTCAAAATGGAGCCTCGGGAAGGTGTGGAGCAGCCACAAATGGAGAGGCAGAGAGGAGGCAGAGTGGAGACATCCACTCAAGAAGAGACCTCTAGTGGGGGGAAGTTCAAGCTAAGTGGGCATAGGGAGCACACACAACCATACCTCTAGGTGTGAGGTGGGGCGATGTGAAGCCTTAGTCCCACAATTGCAAAAATTTGGACAAGGTCCATTCAGGCGTTCTCCTTATGGATCATTACCTTGCTACATGGGACCACAATATTCAGTAGCAGGAGGACCAATTTTAGTCAAATATTGAGGAGTGTAGAGGAGTGTTGAAGACAGGGCAGAAGGTTCAGTAGCAAAGTCAACAACAACACAATTTTCTTAGTAAACAGTTGCTGACACAGTTGATTCAATTTTTTTTTTTTTATGCTTCACAGTTGCATATGTTGTGGTAGCAGCAACAATAATGAGAAGTGTTTCATGAAGTAAATTCCATAGGTGCATGATTGGGGTAGTTGATAATCCCTTTCTTACTGAGAGGAGTGTTGAAAAATGCAGCAAGAAATTCTCAATTTGATTTTTACCTTCTTTAAATTGAGAAAATTTGGATTTCCGCATTAACAGACAACTTGGATGATGCTAACTTGTGTGACATGGATTATGTCACCCAATTTACTCAGTAAATTCGAGTTGGAGGAGTTAGAGTTCAGTTATGCATGTGTGATTTCTAATTTGTAGCAATCAAGGTCAATTATCTAAGGTTGTTTTCAGTTACACTAGTTCCAACTGTTGGAGCAACTAGTGGAGGGTCAAATTGTGCAATGGGATTTCAGTCAAACTTAGTGATCATCCAGTTAACTAATCAATTAGCCCAAAATAGCTAGTGCATGCAAAGAATTTGAGTTCCCTAGGCTTGGTGGAGATTTCAAGGTAGTGTAACTTCAATTATAGACTAGCCTTGAGTGTACAGGTGTTGCATGTAGTCAAATGATCAACCTAAGGAATTGCACAATTCAATTTGAGGAATTTCATAAATAATAGGGGCCTAATTCCTCAAGGAACAACTCAAGGAAATAGGATCTCAAGCAGAGGCAAAATTTTACTAAGTCTGGATCAAATGCCTTCAGTGAGCAGAGAGATAGGTTATGCACTTGCAAGGTGTGCTCAGTTGAGCATTGAAATTGTAATACATTTCTATTCTTCTTGCATGTCTAAGATTTTTGTTCTAAATTGTGAATTAATGTCCTTAGAGAAGTAGAGTAGGTTTGTGTCTTGTGATTTTGATTAACACTTCATGATCAATTGCAAATATACAACCTAATTTCTACACTATCATTCCATGTTGGTCATTCTGTAAGGATTTTGAGTATTCACCAGGTATCTACATTGGTTAGAAGCTGAAAAATCTATGGATCATCATTTAAAAACATTCAATTAGTAATTTTAATAGGGATTGATGGGATAAAATCTTATTTATTATAAAACCCATCATTTATTGGAGTTAGCTTAGAAGCAATGTTAGCTTATCTATCAATTATTATTGTTGAAAACTTTCATTTATCTTTGACAAACAATCACTTTGGTTGAGTGAATATCTCAACCACACACCAATCTACAAGACTAACTAGTTGGAGAGAATCTCTCAACCAACTAGACCTAAACAAATTCCCAAGTCTGAGGAACTAACTCATTCTAGAATAGACAAGTAGAAATTATTCCAAGTTTTATAATTTTAATTATTTTGGAATTATTGATTGTTTTATGTGAGAGTGAGGCTAACATTCCCCCCTCAATCATAAGTCCAAAGTAAGAACTTGGTACCATCTCCAAGTCTTCATGTTGAAACTGTTGAGTTGATCCTCAATGAAGAACTGCCTGAAAAACCACCAAAACTGGATGTTGAAAAAACTCCGGTATGAAGAGAGCACACCAAGGGAAGTGAATCAGCTACAGGTTTGATATAACTCTGAATTCTTGACAACTCAATCAAATTCCAAGTTGCAATGCAAAATGATTTATCTATCCTTTTCTTGGTCCAATGACCATCCAAGTGAACAAAATAATGTCCACAAATTCTCTCAATCAACATCCAAATCACTTTCCCCTGGAAAATTTTGATGCCCACTTGCAAAATTTCTTGTTGTCAAAACTTTCAGTATGACAACCATCAATTCCCCCCTTTTTCAGCTGAAAGGAGAGACCATAACCATTTGCATTTATTTTGAACTGCCCCCCTTTAGAGGTAGGAAAGTTTCACTGTTGTACTCCCTCCTTCAGGTGCATGGGAGTACCATCTTTTCATTTGACTGTTGATTGCAATATGTGAGATTGAAATCTAGGGTAAAACTTATACAATCATTTGACTGTTGATGACTACTCCCAAGGATCAATCCATGCATAATTGATCTCAATCTAGCTAGTTTGTTTTGTTTGCAACATCTTTCTGATGAGTGTTTTTTCTTGCCACAATGGTGACAAGGATGAAGATCAAAACAATGATCTTCCATATGATCAGTTCTTTGACAATGTTTGCATTTCGATTTTTCTTCAACTTTCTCATGGATTCCTGATGTTCCCCGATCAAGAAATCCTCCACAAATGAACTTGTTTGGTTTTTAATAATCTAGGATATGCAAGTTGTTGTCATCTTTTCCATATCCTAAACCATGTCGATTTTTATTACATTGGATTTCCTCCCACAATTTGATGATTGGCTTGGAATAAGAAAGTTGAACTTGGAAGTTGAGTTCGCCGAGCTGAGGATCTGCAATGGCACCTCTCGCTAGGGTTTTCAACGCGGCCGCATACGTAGGGGCTAGATCACCCCAGAATCCGCTGGAACCTGAGGCTCCACGTTTCCAAAACGAGCAGGTGCAGACTTTCTATGGAATTTATCAGCAATACGGCACACAGAAGGTTTACTTTGCAGCGGAACCCGCCTTTGCTCCCGCGACTGACTTCCTGGACAGGGCAGTGGAAATCTTTACACCGATCCCCCTGAGCAAGATCCATGGCAAGAAAGGAAACCCCTGCCACCGTTCGGCTGGATGGATGCAAAGTGCCCAGAGCAGGGATCTCACAGCAGGTCCAAAATATGACCGCAAGGGCGTATGGGAAGATGAGAACTGCCAAGCGACTGGCCAAATCTGGGGCCTCCCCACGGACACCAGATAACCCATTTTGGCCATCTGCGAGTATCGGAAGATAGTCGAGGAAAACAGACAAGACCCGTTTCTTCAGATCTTCATGGCGGTTAGTCAACAGAAGGGGCAACGGTGCATTACTGGGTCTGGATCACGCAAATTGCACTACATCACTGTTGAATTCTTTGGATCTGTCAGATTACACATCGGATCTGCTAAGGTAGCACCTGGAAAATGGCTGATTGGAGGCAGACAATTCTCTTCCACAGTGGGAAGATATAAAATCCCCAGATCTACCATCTTTTCGCCAGATCTGGCTTACAAACCAGTGAATCGGGGCCTGGATAAGGTAGATCTGTCATGCATGAATACAAATCTGATACAAATCTTCATCAGATCGATAGAAGGCAGACATTTTAGTGTACAGATCAGAAAAGGGATGAGCGTTCAAGAGTTAAAAAAGAAGATCCAGATCAAACTGGGAACCCCAATATCATACCAAAATCTGATATTTTCAGGGCTCTGCATGCAGGACCAACATTCACTCCAACAATATGGAGTTGTTAAAGATTCAACCATCATCCTCAATCTAAGATTGCGACTTAGGTGCAAGGCGGCCAGCTCAAAAACTATAGGCTCCTTTTGTGATGCAGTCAAAGTAAAGGAACCACTGCAAAACAAACCAGCACCCTCAACAGAGCTACCAAGCCCCTACATCGCGGAACAGAAGCCGGAATCACCTATGCTAACAGTATCTCTCCCGAAGGTAACAGAACTATACACAGATTTAACCCACAATGTTGTTATATGTAGATTTAATGGTTTTTGGCCAAAAGCAGATGCTCTGCATCAATGGATTTTCTCAACCTGGTCACCAATCTGTGAAATATATCTATGCCCTAAGGGTTTTTTCATAGTCAGATTTAGCACAGAACAAGAACGAGACAATATCATTAATCAAGGGCCTTGGTTTTGGGGCAACGCTGGTCTCTTCATCACCCCCTGGTTTCCGGACTTCGATGCCAACACCATGATAATTTCAACAATGCCAGTTTGGGTAAGGCTGCATAACCTCCCACTGCATTTCTGGCACCAAAAAGTTTTAATAGCGATTGGGAACTCCTTAGGAAAGTACCTTAAAACAGATGAAGATAGAGCTATTCGGGGAATCTTCACATATGCTAGAATATGTGTAGAGGTGGACTTAAGCCAAGGACTACCAAATCACGTCACATTGAATTTTAATAATTCACTGTGGACACAACCTCTTGACTATGAGAACACAACATTCAGATGTCGTGGCTGCTTGTAGATAGGACATCTATAATACGCCTGTCCACTGGCTAGTAAGAAGTCAAAAGGGAATAAGAAACAATAGAAAAAACCCAAAGGTTGGCAGCATACCGAACCGCTGGAGGAGGAGGAATTGAAGACAGAACCTACAAATATGAAAATGAGACAGGAAAACATACAGGAAGTGAGCACCCGGGGGCCTAATTTGGGGCCAAATAACTTGACACGGCAACCAGAATTTCAGCTGGAAATAAGTGGCACCAAACGAGCACATGGTTCCGAAGGTTCGGAATCTGACAAAGAGCAACCTATGAATACAACGGAAAATCAGCTTGCTATAATTGTTCCCACTCCCAACGCTGGAGGTTGGTGAAGAGTGGAGAAGAAAAAGGGCACGAAAGTATAGGCTTGCTGGAACAATACTTCTTTTCTTGTTATTTTTGTATTCTTATGCGTCCTGACTCTCAGGAACAGCTCATATGCATATGTTTTAAGCATCTTCAAAATGTAATTTTCTTCATATGAATAAAATTACGGCTTTTTTCTACGAAAAAATAATAAATAAATAAATAAAAATAAAAAAACAAAATAAAATTAAATTAATTAAATTAAATTAAATAAATAATAAAATTAAATTAAAATAAAAAAAATAAATAAATAAATAAATAAATAAAAATTGTATGGTTGACTGGCTTGGAATCATCATCTTCTGCATTTGAATTTGTATTCTTGAAAGGCTTTGGAACATGACCCTTCTGTTGCAGCTCATCACATTGTAGTTGTGATTCAAGTTGGGGAAATTCAACGGTTTGATGTGCATAATGTAGATGATTTTTTATATCAGCAAGAGTCGCTTTGCTTATTTTCACTGTGTCATCAACAATGGATAGGATCAAATTGTTCAGAAACTCTAACAATTGAATACTTTGTTCCATTTGAACTCACTCTCTTGAACTCACACTCGTTTGCTTTTAACACTTGCTTTATTTTTCGAATTCGCTCGCTTGAACTTATTTGCTTAAACTTGATTTCATGAATTTCACACCCGCTTGATCTTGGAGTTGTGTTTTTCTTTGCTTCGCTCACTTGATTTGACAATTTTAGGGTGTCGGCTATCATCGAAAATGAACCCAAGTTAAATTATTTTATAATGACAAGTTCAAATGACTTTTCTTGAAATAACTCAACCTCCTATAATTCAAGGCTTGGGTGTCGAGTTCAACCGAGAATGCACCCAATACAACTCAAATTAACTTACAAAGAAAATGATTATTTGCAAGTTACAATACAATTCAATTTCGATTTGATTTGACTCTTACAAAAAATGGTTGCAAGTGCATTGTTCAAAAATTGATGCAAATGTTGATGTTGTAGTTGATTGTTGATGTGGACTTGTCTTGGAATGCTGATGATTGCTTGAGTTTGTTCTTTGCAGCTTCTTAACTATGGGTGCTTGAGTTTGTTCTTTGCACCTTATTAATTGTGGGTGCTTGAACATATGTGTTTTTCTTGTTTGTCCTTACTTGTAGATACTTGATTCTTAAACTCCTTGAGTGTACGATGAAAAAATGCAACTATAGTGTCAAAACTAGACACAAAATATCATAAGCCTCCAAACAGAAAATCATCATCTCATGCTAACAAAGTGTACCTAAGATCCCTTTGTTCAGATTTCAAGCAAATCTAGGACATTTCAACAGCCCACACAATTTAAATGAGATAACTATCCAAGCCGTATATCCTTATTACTCCATTATTACAAAATCAACTTATCACCTATGACTCCAAAAAAAACACTTATCACAACAAAATATTACAAAATATACACCTTATCACTCCATTACATAAAAGTTTACGAATACTCCTTATCTATCCAAATAACAATTTAATAAAACACTGAGGTGAATGTCGCTGACAAAGTGGACAACTTACATTAAAATTGTACTTTTCAAATGTATTAGCTCAAATTAAAAATACATTTTCAAAAAAAAATCACACTCCATTTTAATTTACATTGATGGCCAGGGGTTTAAAGTTCTTTGATGCCTGCATGGATGGAAAGGATTCTGATATTTTGATGTAATGTTGAGAAAAAGAATACCTCTTTTCTTTGGAAGCTCCAACGGTGCAGTAATACATGGATTCCAAAGGCGATTTCCATTGGCTTGGAGTTATCTAGAACACTATCTCCATACGTTGATTCATCAGTTCTTCAACAGGTCAACAATTTATATTTCCTCTGAAAGCCCACGATTTGATCACGTCGTCTTCAATATTCAGACAGGGAGTATTACCAGATCGACTTCCATTCTCAACTAGCTTAGCTTAATGATGAATCGCACAGCTCTGTGTTTCCAAATTACATTCAATCACTAGCTTTAAACTCAATAACTGGGTGCCATCGTTTGTATCTGAACGCTACAGCTGTCGTCAATTTATTCCACATCAACGCTCACGATTTCCTTCAGCTGGCTTAACTGGTATACAATGCCAAAAACAAATCTGTGTCATTCATTTAACAATCCAAGGATTGTCCTTAAATCTGGAAATGTCTTGTTACCAATATTAGGCTGGGAACAGAGGACTTGAATGAGACTCTGAAACTAATAGTTTACTCTGCAACTCCACCACAATTTTCAGAAATTTCCGTCAATGGACAACGCTTCTTCAATCAACCATTAAAATTGGCAAACTTGCCCTTAACTAGCTATTACATATGATTAAAAAACATGTATGTGGCTATATAGGAAAACCTCTCGCTGTTCATTTTCCTTAACATTTTAGCTTTGATGATTCTACTTTTTATAGACAGGCGAGTGAGTCATTCACATTGGTCCTCCTCAAAGAAACTCAAACATGTATTTGAATCATAATTTTTTTTAGCAAAATACAATTTTTCATTTACCTCATTGATAATAATCACTCGGCAGACATCCTCCACACTCTGTACAATAACTCTGCTTGATCAAATGGTTCCAACTCTTAATTCACACAGACGGGTTCTCTAGAATTCCTTCACAACTACATCAAGCTTTTTCACAAGCTCCATCGCATCTGCAACTTGCGCTATGGCAATGGACTTCGACGTACCACCATCTATAAGGCACTACCAACCATTGTTGAAGATTTCTGAATTGGATCTTGTAGTTGTGCAATAAACTTCCATATGCGATGTTGATAATAAGCGTGATAAGAGTTGCTCATCCACATCAATGCATAACTCTGACACTTCACTTTCAGCAGTTGGGCGCCTTCAAATCCTTCACGTAGACTCCAGGAACTCAATTTTTTTGTAAAAAAATCAATAACATTCAACATTTGACCTGAGATGGGTGCTGCCTTCAATCCAGCAATGTACCTTCACTTGGCAAATCATATGACTCTGATTCAATTTGGAAATTTGGGACTTTTTCTTTGATTTAGGTGCACTAGAGCCATCTTTGTCTCACCATCTAATTTAGCTATCAATCAATCAAAAACTGTAATATGCAAACAAATCAAATATTTAATCAACGTTCCCAATGATGGATCTTAATCCCAAGAACAATTTCGATTCCACCGTTGTCCAAAGTGATTTCCTAAGAGTATTAAACGCCATAGATCTCTTCCTATCTCCGCTCCGATAACTTTGTTGGTTCCCTTGATGATATAGGAATCCAAGGATTTCTTTAACAGGTTGCGTCTTAGCCATATTACTCTCACTCCTCTCGCTGCTACTCAAGATCCTCTCGACCAAGCCACAATGACTTTCATCCATATAAATACATAACATGCACACCCTTTGATCCGTGCCAATAAAATTCACACACTGTCGATTTCATAGACAAACATTCACACATAGGTTATCTCTCATTCAATTTGGTGGCTCTTATGCCAAATAAAGGATATTAAAGAAAATAAAAACGGAAAATATGAGAAAGAGACATGGCGGAAAAGGTTTTTCGAGACATATAATCACTTTGGTTGAGTTAATATCTTAACCACACACCAATCTAGGAGCCTAAATAGTTGTCGAGAATATCTCGACCAATTAGACCTAAACAAATTTCCAATTTTGAGGAACTGACTCATTTTAGAATAGACAATATAAATTATTTCAAGTTTTATAATTTTAATTATTTTGGACTTATTGGTTGTTTTATGTGAGAGTGATTTTAACATCTATGACCTTAAATTGAGGAATAAAATTAATATTAAAAGCTTTGAATTTATCAATTAACTTACATACTTCAAGGTGGTAGTTTTTCAAATGAAGCAATAAACAATGAATGGTTTTTTTTTTCCTCATAGTTATCTTTAAAGTACCAAAACTAAAGTATTTCACCTTTAAATCAATTGACTTTCTTATGCCTTGATTTAAATCCTCATACTTTGCATTATTATTGGTGCATTTCAATTCAATATTACAACATACAAGTTGGCATTTTTTTTCTATTGCAGATCAACTAAATATAACTAGCTCATGCACCTTTCTATGACTTAGATCCATCAAAATGCTAGGAATAATATCATAAAGATAAAATCAAAATGAATATGAAAATAAAATATATAATAACACAATACAAAAGAGACATCAATATATGTCTGTCACCCATTTTAGGCTACACCCATGGAGAAATTGCTAATTCTTCCTCTTTTTGTCTATAAAAATGAATGGATACAACCCACAACACATCTACTACAACCTCTTCTTCATTCTCTCATAGTCTCTTCTCTCTCAATTATAATGCTCTCTCAATACAATGCCCTCATAAAAACAGGTCTCCATTCTAGGGCAAAAAAAAATCCTAACATAATTTATACCATCATATTTTGATAACCAATCTATATTAACTATGAAATTGCAATTATTTATGAGGATCTTTTTTCAAAAAATTATCTTTGGGGGCATTTCCCCCAAAATCCCCAGCAATGGGGGCCATAAAGAACTGTCACCCCTACCCCACCCCTACACCTCCCTAGCAACAATAGTAGTGGGGGCAAGCCCCTCCCACATCCCCCCATTAGGAACTAGAATCCAAAAGCGGTTAAAAATAAGACCTTCGAATTAGGAATATAATTAGGCTCCACAACCAACACAAAAGACAAAGTCCAAATTAAAGTTTTTACATTCAAGTTAGTTGAAATACTACTTTCTACATCTATTATAATATAATAATCATTTTCATCAATACAAGTGTAGTGAAAGGGTTTGAACTATTTTCCATATTCCAAGGGTGATCCTTTTGCAATGTAATTCCTAATTTTAGTTTCAAGAAAATAATTTCCTACAATTTAATGTGCAAATTGTATAGTTTCATCGAATCCTTCCATTCTATAATCTTATGCTTCATGTGAGCCTCTCAATCAACACAAATTTGGTTTTGTTGTCCATTCCACTATAACCATAGATGAGATAATCCATGGCAAAATATCCTTATTGAACAAAAGACTATAATTTTTAGGAATATCAACCACAATAATGTTTATAACCTGATATATCTTTAGGTTAGAATCTAGCTCGATTAAAACACCTTTAAGTTCCCCAATAACCTTAACATTTGACCTATCTGATTAAATGATTTGAGTAGAGAACTTCGTTAGAGTGGAATTTATTTTGTTGCATACCAAGAAAAACATTACATTTGTGAATGCTCCTAAAACAACCAAATATTTATGTACACTGTAGTTGTATATTTCAAAGGTTAGCTAAAAAAGTAAGGTTTGGGACTTGGATCAGTGACCAAATACAACAACATTTACTTTACTCTCAAATTCTATCAAAGGAGATTTTTATTCTACTTCAAAATTTGCTACTATTTTAAAAGTTACATCCAAGGATGTATTCAAAGTCTGCAAAATAAGGTCTCTTTGTTCAGGAATAATATTGCAAATGTCAAAAATAAAATAAAAAAATTGCCTTGGATTTCATATGCTTAATCACATTGTAGTCCATGCTCACCCAAGATATGTTTGTCAATGTTGTTTTCTTGGGTAGGTAAGAACTACAATTCATTGAAGGAGATGTCACGCTGTTGAGCCTGCGCGCCCCCGCGCCCTAGCCCTCGCCTTGGATCCCCTGTGCGTGCTGCGCCTGGCAGCTCTGCTGCTGGGTTGACCTCTGCAGTCCCGCGCCTGGCAGCCCTGGCTGCTGGGCCTGCCTTCCTTTCCGCCGTTCTCTCGCTGGGCCTCCTGCCCTCTCCGCCCTTCCTGACCCCCTCTCTGCTCTTCTCTGATCCCTGATGGCCTCCCCTCGCCATGATCACGAGGACCTCGAGAAATCTTTTGCTTCGCTCATCCCAGAGAATGCCTCGGAGAAAATCCGCCCATCTGTATCAAAATTTGTCAAATAGCTGGATGAAATCCCAGAAGTCTCGCTCCCTCCTGCTCTCCCGCGACGTGCGACGGTTGCTCTAGCTGAACGTGGTCTCGTTGGCCAGTTCACGGGCCTATGGCCATCGCCCCGCACGGTTCTTCGCTGGGTTGAAAGAAACTGGAACCAGATGGTCCAGGGAAAGATTGCGATCAGATTCTCTGGCAGGGGTTTCTTCACCTTCCTCTTCGAATCAGTGGAGGACCGCAACCTGATCTTTCGCAATGGCCTGTATTTCATGGACACTAGAGGCCTATACCTCAACAGATGGACGCCGGACTTTGACCCCGAAATGGATGTCCCCAATGCCGTCCCGGTCTGGGTTCGTCTCCCCCACCTGCCTCTTCACTGCTGGGGGGATGAGTCGGTCAAAGCCATCGGGAACGCGGTTGGAAAATTCATCGATAGATCAGAGCCCAAGGAGAACATGCATGCATGCGCCCGGATCTGCGTGGAAGTCGATCTAGGGAAAGGACTCCCAGAAGCCATCAAGCTCAAAGTAGACCAATGGACTCACATTCAGCAAGTGGACTACGAGCAGCTGCCCTTCAAATGCAAGGTATGCCATGAATATGGACATTTCGCAAATAGATGTAGCAAAAATAAATCTATAGAAATAAATACCAATGCAGGGAACTCAGAAGAAGACTGGGAAACTGTCAAAAGGAAAAAATCCAACCCCCCTCCTGAAGCCTCCCAAAAGACCCCTTTGGAACCCCCCCCCTCGCCCTCTCACCCTTCTGCTCTTGATCCCTCTTTCCCTTCATCCTCCAACCCCTTCGAATCCCTCTCAG
>APFE030333736.1:81033-102805 GCA_000404065.3 Pinus taeda
GGATAAGGATATCACGCTGGAGGAAATCGAAGGGTCTCTTCAAAGTATGCTGCCTGATAAAGCCCCTGGGCCTGACGGTTTCACAACAGCCTTCTTCAAATCACACTGGGATATTATTAAAAAAGACTACATCAGAATGGCCAAAAACTTCTTTGCCAAATGCAAAATGGGAAGCAGCATAAAATCTACCCATCTTGCTCTCATCCCAAAAGACCCCAATCCCCAGACCTTCGATAGATTCCGGCCTATATCCCTCTGCAACGTCTCTTACAAAATCATCTCCAAAATTCTGGCCAACAGGCTTAAGCCCATTCTCCCTTCCATCATCTCAGAAAATCAGGGGGGATTTGTCCCTAACAGGCAAATAACGGATAATGTGATCCTCATTCAGGAGGCCATACATAGCAGCATCTCAAGAAATGATAAAGGAATGATCATTAAGCTTGACATGGCGAATGCCTTCGATAGAGTCAACCATTCTTTTCTGAAGGCGGTCATGAAGAAGTTCGGCATCTCTGATTTCTTCTCCAGTAGAGTCATCGAATGTATCTCAGGCATTTGGACGGCCCCTCTCATCAATGGGAGACCTTGCTCCGCCTTCAAGAGCTCTCGGGGTCTGCGGCAAGGCTGCCCTCTCTCCCCCTTCCTCTTTATCATTATGGCTGAGACCCTAAGTTTGCATTTGGACAACAAAAGAAGAAATAGGGAGATCATGGGGATTGAAATCGTTAGAGGCGCCAAAGGGATCAATCACTCCCTTTTTGCAGATGACACTCTTCTAATTGGGGGTGCCTCTAGCCTGATGGCCAGAAGGTTCAAAGAAATGCTGGAACTTTTCCTTCAGGCCTCGGGAGGCAAACTAAACAACTGTTAATGTATGATCTATACCTGGAATGTTCCCAACCACATTACCCAGAGAATCTCCAGAATCATGGCAATTCCAGCTCAAGGCAATTGGTCTTTCTTCAAATATCTAGGACTACCCCTAGCCAAAGAAAATGTCAAATCTCAGATATGGATTAAGCTGATCGAAAATATGAGAAGCAAACTCCAAAGCTGGGGCACGCACTGGCTGAACCTAGCTGGTAGATCGATCCTCATAAAGTCTGTCCTTTCAGCTCTTCCTATTTATCAATTTGCCATCACACTGGCGCCAGCAAGCATTCACAAACACATGGAATTGATAATCCGCAGCTTTCTGTGGCAAGGAGGAAGGCATGACACCAAAAAATTCAGTCTTGTCAAATGGTGCAAGGTTATTCTCCCCATGGAAAAAGGAGGGCTGGGAATTAGAGTCCCTAGATTATCAAATTTAGCCATGGGGTTCAAGTTGATTTGGAGGATTATCAATTACAAAGGCTCTTGGTGGATTGAGATCATCAAGAAAAAGTACCTAAACGGTCCAAACAGCAACATCCTGGAGGAAATTCTCATTGAAAGACCAAGCACCCCGGTTTGGAAGCTAATCAAAAAGTCCCTCCCCCAAGCCAAAACCCTCATCTCAAAAGCCCCAAGCAATGGGAAAAAAACCAACATCTGGAATGATAGAATTATGGGCACGGATCCAAGAGGAGCCCTCCTCATCTACAGGCCCCTCCAACAATGGTTAGACCAGGCGAAGCAAAAAACTCTTTATGATATCTCTCAATGGAACCATAACAAATGGATGGGATGGAAACCTCTGGCCCTCCCCCCTGATCTCGAGAACTCTTGGGTAGATCTCAAAACTTCCCTCTCCGGTTTAGCTCCCACCAACAAATCCAGTGAAGATAAGTTCATTTGGGACCCTATCGGAGGTAATTATACGGTGAAAGGTGGGTATAAAACTCTCCAGAACTCCACTACTGCAAACAATTGGCCTCTTCATAATCTGGTGTGGAATATTGACAGTCTGCCCAAAGTAAAGATGTTCAATTGGACCCTCCTCCACGGCAACATCCTCACTGCAGATAATCTCAGGAAAAAAGGCATCCAAGGCCCCTCCATCTGCTGTCTGTGCAAAAACACTGAGGAGACTTGTAGTCATCTATTCATTGAATGCCCCTTTGCCCGCCAATGTTGGAACTCTCTAGCCTATCCCTTATCCTTGGGGGATCTTCCAAACCAGATGGCTAATCTTCAAAGGAGTTGGAAAAGCCTCTTCCCGCAAATCAAAAAAGGAAAGAACCAGGCCCTGAGGATCTGGAATAGCATTCCTTCCAATCTCTGTTGGCAAATATGGAACACCAGAAACAACTGTATTTTCAATGACAAGAAGGCATGTATAAATAAAACAATAGCAAAGACAGTTGCTCTCATCTCGGAGACAATAGAACTAAATGGTCTCATTCAGATGGACCCGTCCCAATTAGATTCAAAGGTTAACGAATGGGTGAGCAAATTTAAAATCAAAGCCAGCATTAACAAGAGGACAAGTATCAGTCAATCAGGCCAAATCTGGAAGCTGAGAGGCACAAAGCAGGAAGTGGATTCTTGGATTCAAAAACAGAATAGACCATCCCTGTTCTTTGATGGTGCTTCAAAGAACAACCCAGGCCAAGCTGGGGCAGGAGGCATAATTAGAGACTCTCAGGGAGAAATTCTTGTCAAATATCAGTGGGGGCTAGGAGTTATGTCAAACAACAAGGCAGAGGCCTACAGCCTCTTCCTTGGATCCTCCATAGCCAGGAAGATGGGCCTCCAGAACCTCCTGATCATGGGAGATTCAGCAATCATCATTGCCTCGATGTCCTCAGGCAAAGAATTTCGCCAAACAGCTCTTAACAGAATCAAAGCCCGGATCAGTGAGAATTTAAGGAATATCAGAGGTGCGTCCTTCAAGCAGATCCTCAGGGAAAATAACAAAGCAGCGGATGAACAGGCCAACTTTGCAACAGGTAGACGAATTGGTTTGGTCAAAGAAAATGATCTGGAATATGAAAAACCCATCCCATAGCTGGATCACGCACCCCTGCAACACCTGTCACATCAGGCAGATCCATATAGATCACGAATTCTCCTTGAGGACAACTCCCGCAGCCATTCCCAGTCCAAAATCCTCAGCCAGGCAGTCCTCGATCTTTCTCATCCCCCTCCAGCATATAAGGACAAACGTGGACACTCAATCAAGCTCTCAATATCTGCTCAGAGATAGACTTGTCAGCAGACACTCTCGAGGCCATCACCTCACCAGTATCAGGACCAGAGAAATCATGATTGCTCTGGTTTTCTTCACCGCCGATTCCCCCATTTCTCAGTCTTCAGGAGAGACCGGTGACTCGCCCCAGAGATCTATTTATAGCAGGCCTTGTCCCTGGAATCACACAGATGCTTACAAGGAGAACTCGACGCCCAGATCTGAAATCAAGGCTGCCTCCAAGCTCAGTGCATTCGCGGACCTTCGTGCTCTTCATCAGAGGGTTCTGTCATCTGGTATTCTGTGTGTCTTTTATGATCTGTTTATTCCTTCTCTTAATTTTGCTAACCTCCTCTGTGACGCCCTGTGCAGACTTTCTCCTCTCCCAGAGTGGAAGTCCTCCCCTGTTTCCCTCCTTTCTCCTCAATTCCCTCCCCTCGCTCCCTTGGCACTCCCTCATTTTTCTCCCCCTCTTTCTTTCGCTCAGCCTCCCGCTCAGCTCTCTTGCGCTCTCTGTCTATATAGCTGTGTGATTCTCCATCCGTACCCCTATTTTCCCTGTTCTTCTTCGCAGAGGCTTTCTTCTATCTTTCACCTCCTTGCCACCCCTCACCCTCTCCCAATTTGGTTCTTGTTCTATTCTTCTTCCCCCATGGCCGAGCAGACAAGCCAGCAGGCTCCCCAAGCCTCAAACATCAACATCGACAACATCGACAGATTGTTTAGCAAAGATTGCACTATGTGCAAAACACATACTTTTATGATAAACAGGCTTCGCTCGCAGCTCACAGAACTGAAAGAAGATCATGAAGCGGACAGCAGGTCCAAAAGGAAAAAGCTCGAAAAGCAGAAGGGCGAAATAGAGAATCTCAAAGATCGTTGTTCTCATCTTGAAGAAGTCATCGAGCAGCTCAAAATCATCACCCAAGGTTCCAATGCGGATGCTTCGACCAAGGCCAGTGATGCTCGCCAAGAGCCTAATCCTGATTTTTCTCTAACACAAAAAACCCCGTATGAACTGTAAATTCTGCTTTCTCTGCGGCAATTTTGTAAAACAGTATAGACAGCACTTATTTACTTTTTGCAATCAAAGCAGTCTTGAGGAAATCGGGTCTGCGTACCCAATCTCTTTCCTCCCTGCCAAAACTGCGGACCCTATTGTAATAGTCCTTTTTCTTTGGTTTTTATAATACAAAATACCCGACTTTGTTAAAAAAAAAAAGAACTACAATTCATTGGAGATTTGTCATAGGTTTTGATGTAAAAGGGATTGAAGGAATATGCCCCTTACTTCTTAAGTTGTGATCTCTTTGTACTATTTAGTTTGCCTAGATTTTTTCTACAACTTACTTTCCTTCCTCTTGAAGTCCAAGTGACATTTGTTATAGGAAAATTTTTGTTTCGATCTCTTACACACTTACCCCATTTTCAACCTCTTGGAGAGTGTTTCAAATTGTTTTTGTTGATCCAAAAGCTAATTTGCTACCAACTTCATAAAATGTAGTCATTGAGTACATGTATTTTCATAATGATTTGCATGATGATAGGTGCAATAATTATCAATCCCCACCTCCTCTAAATTCAAGTTAAACTTTGCTAAAGGTTCAGGTAGCTTTGGAGAGGTGATAAATTTCCTATAGAAAGATATGAAAGTTCTTACTTTAGAGGTACCTTCTCTAAAGTTCCTTTTTAGATCCACAATCTTGTTTAATATTTTCTTAACCAAAATTAATACACTCTATGTGTCTAAGGGGATTTATCCTAAAGATTTATATTTGTTATAAAGGGTGGTTTGGAAATAGTAGTGAATTTTTTAAGAATGGTATTAACATATTCATTCTTAGATTCGATACTAAACTTAGCTTCTCCTTTTCCACATCCTTGGCTACATCAAAATTGTCTTCCAAAGTGTTTTTACCAACTCTCATAACAAGCATGACAATAGATGAATGCAAAGAATAAGTATAATATACAGTTACTACTTCTCCAATAGGGGAAAAATGTGCTAAAATTTTATTTAAAATGTTGGTTAAGTGTGTATATTATATATATATATATATATATATATATATATATATATTAGTTTTTTCAAAAGTGCAACTAGAGTAGACTCTTTCTAAACTCACCAGTAAATGTGTTTTCAAAATGATCCCAAACATTAATGGATCCTAAGGAGAGATTAAATATGATGTTGAGGAATGAGTCTACATAATATGTATATGTGTTCCACATTCAAAATTGATTAGCCAGATAGAAGTTTCGTAATGAGCATGATTTTTCTAGGTCAAATTTTAGGAGGATAGGTGTAACATACCCAATTCCCTTAATGACTTACAGAGGTTACAGGGTACCCAAAATATTTATTTTTCCTTTTACTAGCTTGATAATAAGTTCTGATGCCACTTCATCACATATCCCTACTAAATTTATCCTAACCACACTTGCGAAAACTTGATTTTCAACCCTCATACATTTTGTCAAGCACTTTACATGTAAGCCTTTCTTCAAATACTTTATAAACAGCCAATTAAGTAGTATTTTTAATGTATACATTTTATATGAAATCAAATAAAAAACATTGTTATAATTCCACTTATAACATACTAACTAAAACATATCACTCAATCATGCAACTTTTGATTTTTGTCTTTGACGTATTTCATAAAATAGTTTGTATGCAAATTGTAATAAAACACCTCTAACACATTTCTTCAAATTATTTGCATGTAATTAGGCATATATACACAAAAAATCCATTTAGTCTGCATTGAGGAGCTATCAAGGTAGGTAGATGTTGTTAGATGGGATATCAAAGATCTAGCATGTTTCTTTTTTTTGCTAAAGCAAGAGTTGAACCTTCTATTAACTTGTGACTGAAAATATGTTACATAAGTTACAATAGGTGTTAAGAGGAAGCAATTCCTCCAACAGAGGGAAGATTTAAATCAGCACTTAGTACCCGTACAAAATTTGATGCCTTGACAAAACATTTGGTGGACTTAAAGATGGGAATAGACATTGTATCCAAGAGATTTCGGGTCCGCTGAGATTTCGTGAATTGGGATCCACTAACTTGCTCGACAGCCTATAGCCGTCGATCTGCTCCTTCATGATCAAACGGCCAGTGGCCATGTCGCATGGAGCAGAAGCCTGAGGTATACCCACCCGATGAGGGCAGTATTCACTCTCCACCCCAATCCACGTGTTGAAAGCTGAGTGGCATCACATGCAATTCATAGATACCACTTTTGGGATTGAGGGCACCCGAAAATGGTGGTATATCGGAAGTTGTTTTGACTCTCGCTGACTATCTCCTGTTCCCACCAACCTGCTCGTTGGCCTGAAGCCTTTGATCTGCCTCTCCATGATCCCACGGGATAACCGCCCGATAAGGGTGGTAATCCCTCTCCTCACAGAGCCATGAGGTGGACAGTGAGTGGCATATATCAACTACGACAATAATATTATCCCCATCCAGAAAACAACATTTTCATTGGGGCATTTTGTCATATGATTTCTATGTAATGAATCATTGAACAATTTAAACAATTTGCATGCAAACTGATATAGAAAATTCTTTGCATGCAAATATGAATTATCAACTATAGTAGCTATCATACAACAATAGTGTCCCCATCCAGAAAACAACATTTTCATTGGTGTATTTCTTTATACATTGTGCATGCAAACTAATATAGCAATTTTTTTAGGGAAAATCTCCTAAATTATAGCAGTTCAAGTTCTAAAAAAGAACTAAATGATCAGTGGGAGTTCCCCTTGCTATGGTTCAAATTTCAGCCTTTGAAACCTCAGAGATGAAAAGTTATAGGAGAAAAGCTAACATGACTATGTTGAAGCAAGATTTTAGTAGCATTCAAGAAGCTCGAATTCCTTTGATCATATCTCCTAAAATATTATAACTGAAGATCTGAAAGTTGGACTAGATGATTGGTAGGATTTCCATTTGTTGTGGTCCAAGTTTAAGCTTCTATAACCTCCAAGAAGAAAAGTTATAGTAGAAATACCACCATGAGCTATTTGATGCACAATTTTAGGAGCATTTGATAAGCTTGACTTCCTCTAATCATATATCCTAAAATATTGCAACCCAATGTCTAAAAGTTGGACTAGGTATCAGCGAGATTTTCCCTCATTATGATCCAAGTTTTAGCTTTTGTAACCTCCCAAAAGAAAAGTTATAGCAAAAAGGCCAACATGACCTATTTAATGCACAATTATAGGAGCATTCAAGAAGCTCGACTTCCTATGATCATATCTCCTAAACATATTGCAACTCAAGATCTAAAAGTTGGACAAGATGATCAGTGGGATTTCCCCTCACTATGGTCCAAGTTTCAACTTTTGGAACCTCTGAGAAGGAAATTTATAGCAAAAGAATAACTATTTAGAGATGCATTTAGGGATATTTTGTACTATTCAACAACCCCCATTTTAATATATTATAAATTTCCTATGAAATTTATTATATTAAAATAGGGACCCTTTAATTTTAAAAATTATTTACTTAAAAAACCAAAAAAAAAAAATTGTTAATAAAGAACTATAACCAAAGTTTAATACTTACGCTTTTTAATTAAAACCCAAGTATTAAACATTGATTATCCAAAAAAACTCAGACTTACCTAAAGGCTAAGACTCCTTGCATCGCAAATAAACTAAGTTCCAAAGGAAAATACCCCTTTGCCAACTCTGATTTCTATATGCAAAAGCCCATACCCATGGGGATTATTCACTGCAATTCATAAAAAAAATATCGCATCTGCACAATCGCAAGATTCTAAAGGTTCTACGCCACTCCACACCACCGATTTCGATTGCGATCAATGACATCATATCCATGTCACATGTGAAATCATCCTCCACGTTATCCCACACATCGCAAATCGCAAGTCTTTCGGGACTTAAACCATATGTCATGTTTGTTTCCGCTCTGAATGTGGTTTGCGATAAAACAAAAAAACCAGACTTATCTTATAAAATAAACGGCTCAGATCTAATCTGCCCATATCAACAACAGATAATATTTCGGACCACCCTACGCTCAATTTTAAGTTTCTCAAAGGGGGGTCCGGAAAGTGGTTTTTCCATCCAAGCCCTATGTCTACGTGTCACTCCTCTGTTCTTTCGGAGTCCCCTCTTCACAAACCACCTACCACTTTGAACCCCTTCCCAAAAAAACCACTAAGCCATGCCGCATGTTCCAAAGACTCCTGTTCATGTCGATTGCGATATACGATAAGACCCTTTCCACCACCACGTCATACACCATGTCATTTGCCACATGGATCTGCCATGTCATAGTGAGGTCACCATCATGACATCATTTGCAACGACACTGCCACGTCACTGCAAGACTTCGCAATCGCAAGTTTTAAAGGGACACAGTTTATAACAATCCATCCACCTTTCTGATGTTTCGATTGTGATATGTTTTAAGAAAGCCCCCTTTGGATTTTGTTTAGAGCACTCCAGGTCTTAAAACGATTGTGATTATTCAAAGTTATACCCCTAGTCTACTCTAAAAGCGATTGTGATTTTGCAATAAGACCATAAAGTATGACTTGTCTTATCACAGACCTCACTCTGCATTTGTCTCCATGATTTTTGTGATCAGAATTTATTACGCTCTACAACTTTCTTGATTTCCTTAAAAACATGATTTGTTTCAAATGAAATTCGCTTATCAGTCTCATTTATTTTTAGCTTATCAATTCCTGTTTTCCATGTTCAGGTTCATGATAGAAGAGGACAACTATGCTGATAAGTGGTAGTTCAATTCAAACAGATAGACAAACATCTGGATAATCCGATGGAACAAACAAAGCTGATGAAAACAAAAAATCACACTCAAAAATTTCTACCAAAAAATTGTTTTCCTTTAAGCGTTATTCAAGGGATCTATTTAAATACCCTCAACGCTCTGCACAATACATTCAATTGTTTTTCTGCTATTTAAGCTTACTTGTTGTATGAACTTAAGGTCCTGAATTTTATGAAGAAAGGCTTAGGAAAGCTCGCATTATTGTACTTTCATACTTTTCTCAATAGAACAACTGGAACATTGTTTTAGGAATTTTCATAAAGAATTTTGAGAAGTTGCATTTATGTACTCTCGAAGTCATCTTTGTGAGAATGGCTAAATTGCTGCTATTTCTTTTATGAATTGAGCAGCATGCATCTCGTATTTCTATCATTGTACCTTTGTTTTGTTCATAAGCAAATAGTGAATTTATCTTTTCAAATTGCATATTACATGGTATTTAAAGAACAATGTTACATGTATTCATTTCTAATCATGTTGCCATGGACATTTTTTACATGTTAAGCAATTTTCTTTGATATTCTGAATGAGATATGAGTTATACACATTATTTTGGTTAACTATTTAATCAAAGTAATCATCTTGAAATATTTTCATTTCCACTATTGTTTGAGCAATCTATATTGTCATTTACTAAGGAAAATTCATTATAGGCCGCATCTAGATAAATGTTAAACAATCCTGGGTTATAGAGTAGATTAATGCATATGTTTTCCATTTAATTCATTATTGCAAATCCATCTATTTCACTTCACTATAAGCATTACAAATTCATTCAATAACATTTCATTGGGAAACTGGTCCCATTATCCCCAGTTAGAGCCACTACCTAAACGGAAAAGGAGATGTCTTAAGGTCTAACCGAGTGGTTTTCCCCCATGTTGACGCAACGATTTTCAAGGCCTCAACACTTTTTGGTGCTAGAAGGAGGGCATGCATACTATGAATGGAGATTAAGTCTAATCCAAAAACAAAAGTCCATTCTAAGAGTCATATCCCCTCCAAATCTCCTACAACTTCTAGATCCCCTCCAAAATCTCCTACTTTTAGATCAAAAGTTGTACAATCACCTCCCAAGACTCCTAGAATACTTCCTGAGGTAATCCTTGCGGATTATACTCCAGAATCACCAGAAATCATAGAGTTGATAAAGAAATTGGAAGACGTCTCCATTTCGGCAGAAAAGCCTGAATCATCTAAAGTTTATGAAGGAAGTATAACTTCTATTTTTCACAGAACTGGTGTTTTGACTCAATCTCGAAGTGAAAAACTTGGCATCTCGCCACTTGAATTTCCACTTCAATCCCGCCAAACTAAAACTGCTACGTCATATTCCCAAACATCTACTAGTGAGATTACCTCATTCTCTCATTCACAAACATCTCCATTTATTCCTTTTTCATTTCCTTTTTCTCTACCGATCACTTCATCTATTTCCATTTCCTCTACACAAACAACTAGTGTTGCCTCAAGCAGTACTACCATAGCTGCCAGTTCTTCTTTCATCACATTCACCTCCACAACTTTTATAATGGCAGCTAGACCATGGTCCAATCTGGGAGCTATTCAAATGCCAGCACCACTTCATCCTCTACCAAAACATCCTGAAAGATGTCTTCCCAAGTTCAATACTAATGATGGACTACCTACTAAAGAGCACCTTCATAATTACATGTTAGTCATCAATCTTAGTGAGGTAGATGAAGAAGGTGTTTTTGTTAGATTATTCATGTACACTCTTACAAGATTAGCAGGGTCTTGGTACTTTTCATTACCAACCAATTCTATTAATAGTTGGGATATTTTTGAAGAACAATTTTTGACTAAATTTGGTGATGATCACTCAACCACATCTCTTATCAATTACCTTTCCAATTTGAAAACAAATTCAGGGGAAAAGATAAAGGATTTCAATTCGAGATTTAACAAATTGTTAAATAAAAACCCATCTACTTCTAGACCTGGTGTCGATGTAAAAATTGAATGGTATATTTCATCTCTTCCTTCTAACATAGCAATTTTTGTTGATAGAGCTAATAAAAATACCTTGGTAGAAAACATGAAAGAAGTTGTGTCTGTAGAGAAGGGGATAAATGCACTAGGAAAGAAAAAGGATCAGGAAGACAGAAAATTAAAAAGAGTTACATTTAAGGGTGAATCTAAAAAGAAAGCATGTAAAGATCTCTTTGATATTGAAGGCTTGCAATAAGTCCTTAAAAATTTGTCTAACGAGATGGTAGAGATCAAAAAACAAGTAGTTGAATCTTCTACCGAAAAACCTTTTATAACATTCAGAAGAAATCAGCCACCTAATCCACAACCTCCAAACACTATCTCTAATGCAAAAATTGATGATGAAGATGAGGAGGAAGCATCATTTTTTGTTGATGAATCCCAAGATGAACAAATCGCTGAGTTAAATGGAATGTGGGATTTTATTCTTCCTATTTCTGATAGTGAAAATGAATATGAAGCATTACCTATTAGCACAAGAAGTAAAGGTTCAATTGATCCTATACAACCAATTCAAAAACAAAAACCTTCAACTTCCACTGCTAAATATAAAGTTGTTAAAAAATCCACTTCCACTTCTCCCCAAGTAATTCTGTCTTCATCCAATTCTCCATCTTCACCCAAGACATTAGTAGTTTCAGATACTATTGAGTACAATATAGTTGAGGATATGAAGAAAATAAAAGCAAACATTTCCCTTCATGAACTCATCCAACTCAAACAACAACATAATTTTTTACTGAAAGAATTGAATGTAGTACCTGCTTCTCCTCTTCCTACTGTTATGGTATCCAAAGCTTCTAATGGAATGGGTAAACCTCATGGTCATTCATTATTTGATTCCTCTGATGTTATTCTGATAGGTGACAAGTCTAATTCACATACCCCTCCTTTTCTTTTGACTTTTGAAATATTTAATAAAAATGTACATAACTACTTGGTAGATTCAAGGGCTTCTTCGAATATCATGTCGTACTCAGTTTGTCTGAAATTAAACATGTCATCCCATAAAAATATAATTCATATTATGAAACTCGATAGGACAAAATTCAAAGTCATAGGAGAAATGAATTCAGTTATTATTAGATTATCTTTGAACCCTGAAGTTTGTCAAATAATTGATATACTTGTTGCTAATATCCCAGATTTCTATGGTTTAATTCTTATTAGAGATTGGTCAAAAAAACTACACGGTTATTTTTCCACTGATTGGTCTCACTTATGGCTCCCATTTAATGGAAATCCGAATCAAATTAGAATCAAACGAGAAAAACACATGAAACATTTGGTAACAAATTTCGAAGGTGAAAATGAGGCAGTCGAAATTAATAAAAACATTCTTGGAAACTACTCTATTGAATCATTTTTTGAGAATTTTAAAGCAC
The DNA here is from genome assembly GCA_000404065.3 of Pinus taeda. NCBI lineage: Eukaryota > Viridiplantae > Streptophyta > Pinopsida > Pinales > Pinaceae > Pinus > Pinus taeda. The sequence continues at coordinate 93,389 of APFE030333736.1, forward strand.
AAATGTCACTATTTCTGAATATGTAACTTCTCAAATTGAATTTTTTTCACAGACAGACTTTTCCAGATGTGTAAATATGCTAGAAAAACCATTAGTTAATTCTTTATTCTGGACATTTTATTTTGATGGGTCGAAATCAATTGATGGTGCAGGAGCACGTTGCATCTTGATTAATCCTGAAGGTGTGAAGACAATGCTGACTTGCAGATTGGAATTCGAATGCACAAATAATATTGTAGAATATGAGGCATTGGTCCAAGGTATGTACAAAGCAATTAGCCTTGACATTAAATACCTTCAAGTTTTTGGAGATTCAGGAATTGCAGTTAGATAAGTAAGAAACATGATGCATTGTATCTCTACACACTTGAAGCATTAACAATCATTGGTTCAGTCTCTCACTTCACATTTCTTAGCGTTTAACATTTCTGCTATTCCTAGGATTTAGAATGCTAGTGTTAACCTTCTTGTTAACGTTGCATCAAAACTGATCCCATCCGAAGATTACAGTCCCGATAAATTTTATGTAGAATTAATCTTTAGACCATCCATTCCTGATAATATCACCAACTGGTGGGTATTCAATGATGAAAGACATTTTAAGCTTCTTAACTTCTGAAAAATCATACGATGACCAAATAATTGATGAAGATGAACACAATGATAAAATAAAATAGAAAATCGATGATAATCCCATACCCAAATCTGTAGTAAAACTTGAGGATCTCTATGATTTAAAGGACAGATCTAAAAGAGTTACTAATTCAAAACTATAGAATTCAACTTTGAGATTTGAATTACTAAATCTTGGGACAAATCTTAAACCTCAAAACATCAATTTTGGACTTGGTCTCTCGTCTGAAAAAAGATTATCCTTCATTCATTTGTTGAAAAAATATAAGGATATATTTGCTTGGAGTTACAAAGATATCAAAACATTTGACACCTCCATCATTCAACACACAATTCCGATGACATCTAATGATAAACCCATCCAACAAAAATTAAGGAAAATTCATCCGAATTTAGAAAATCAAATCAAAACGAAATTGAATAAACTCCTTAAGGCTAAAATCGTTTTTCCTGTTAAGAATTCAAGATGGGTTTCCAACTTGGTACATGTTAGGAAGAAAAACGAGGATATCCGCATTTGCATAGATTTTAGGAATCCCAATAAGGCCAGTCAAAACAATAATTTCTCACTACCCACTATGGAACAAATTTTACGATTAGTTGTTGGTTCTGAACTTATGTCTTTCCTTGATGGTTTCTCGGGATATAATCAAATCATGGTCTGCCTAGATGATAGGCTAAAGACTACTTTCATAACTAAATGGGGAACTTATGCCTGCCAAAAAATTTCATTCGATTTAATAAACGCAGGGGCCACTTTCCAACAAGCCGTGGATATAGCTTTCAAAGGTCTGTTAAACAAAATGATTGTTGTTTATTTGAATGACATTACTGTTTATTCAAAGAAAAGAATAATCATTTGCAGGACTTAAGACAAATATTTGAATGTTGTAGAAAATATGGGATTTCATTAAATCTGAAAAAGTCTTCTTTCATTCTTAGTGAAGGGAAACTTTTAGGATTCATTATGTCAAAAAATGGAATTTACATTGATCATGATAGAATAAAAGAAATTTTAGAAATTTCTCCACCATAACAAAAAAGCATGCAATCATTTTTTGGACAGATCAATTTTGTCAAAAGGTTTGTAACTAATTTCTCATAAATTATTTTGTCATTACAACAAATGATTAAGAAAGACACAATTTGTAAATGGGGTCATCATGAAAAATCAAGCATTCAATTTAATTAAACAAGAAATTATCAATGCTCCTTCTTTAAACATTCTTTAAACACTCTGAATTTCTCTGATCATTTCATCTTATATACCTTTGCTTCTTCAACGTCTTATGTTGTTGTTTTGACACAAATTAATAATCAAAAGATTGAAGCACCCATCTCTTTTTTCAGTTCAAATTTTCAGGGTGCTGAATTGAACTATTCAGAAGTAGAAAAACAAGCATTTGTTGTATATAAATTTGTAAAGCATTTTAGACCTTTTCTTTTAAAAACATACATGAAAGTAATAGTCTCATTCCCAGAAGTGAGGCAATTACTAATGCAAAAAGAATTAGGGGAAAAGAGGCCAAATTTGGTAACAACTAAGCAAGAGTATGATATTGAAATTAAACCAGCCAAAATTGTCAGAGGGCAAGATTTATGCAAGCTGCTTACAGGAGAATCCAACATACCAGCCTAAGGGGACATAGGTAACAATTAACACATTTATGAGGTAATTGTAATTGATGTTAAGTCCCAATATGTTGATTTAATTTTTTATTTAAAAAATGGATATGCTCCTCCCGAACTCAATCATAAAATAAAAAGAGCTTTACGATTAAAAGCAAGTCATTATGAGATTGTTGATAACTTGTTATTTATGAGAAACTATGATTCCATATTGTTAAGATGCCTTGAAAAGTCTGAAGCACAAACAGTTTTGTAGGAACTTCATGATGGACCAACAGGTGGACACTTTGGAGGAGATACTACTATAGACAAAATCTTACATGCTAGATATCACTGGCCCACTTTCTTCAAATATACCCACACATACGTAAGGAAGTGCAATACATGCCAAACTGCTTCTGGAAGACAACAGAAACTAGTCTTGCCTCTACAGTTAGTCAACATCAAACAACCTTTCGAACAATGGGGACTGGATATCATAGCTGAGATCATTCCTCATTCTTATAAACATCATAGATATATTCTGACTGCTACATATTACTTCACTAAGTGGGTGGAAGCAATTTCGCTAAAGGCAATCAATTTTGAATCTGTTAATGAATTTATTGATCAATTTATCATTACAAGATTTGGTTTGCCTTCTGCACTTATATTTGATAATGCATCTTATTTTTCGGGTACCAAATATGATTGAATTTGCAATTAGGAGAGGTTTTGAACTCAAATATTCTGCTAATTACTATTCCTAGGGAAACGGTTTGACATAATCCACTAATAAAAATATCCTTAGAATAATTAAAAGAATTGTTAATCAAAATCAAAAAAACTGGCACAAAGCTTTAAAATTTGCTCTATGGGATGATAGGATAACTTAGAAGGCCTCTATAGGAACTTCTCCATTTAACCTAGTCTATGGGAAGGAAGCCATTATTCCATCACATTTAGCTCTTCCTTCATTAGCCCTAGTTCAATTTATTGAAGAAACACCCTCTTCTTCCTTGCATTAAGAAATTCACAAATCCTAAAACTAGAAGAAGATAGGGAAAAGGCCAAACTCACACACACCAAACATCAACAGATGGTGAAAGCTTCTTTTGATGCAAGTTCAGTCACACAAAGATCCTTCCAAGTTGAAGATCTAGTTCTCAAATGGGACAAAGCACACGAAGAAAAAAGGGAAACATACCAAATTTTAGAAATTATGGCTTGGTCCATTTCAAATTGTTGAACAGATAAGCCCATCTACATTTATACTTCAAGATTTATCAGGAAAGAGAGATTCTCTTCCTGTAAATGGGCTCATCTTAAAGAAAAAAATTTCTTAGGAAAAAATAAAAAATAAAATCACTTCCATTGTACATCCCACTGCAATTTATTTTCCTTTTACAGATTTTGTTAATAAAATGTTAAGTAGTACTCTACTGAATTTTCAAACATCTCTTGAAGTTATTTTAATTTTTCAATTTGAAGGTAGGAATTTTTAAGAAGTGATTACCAAAATTGAAAACTAGATAAAATTATAACTCTGAAAATCTTTTCCATTGAGTTGCAAAATCTTTAAAAAACCTCAAAAATTATATCCTTTTACTCTAGTTTCAGTCAAAAATTTTATCATTAAAAGTAAAGTATGTCTTACAACTAAGCACTTTCAACTCAGATTTGTCATCCAAAACTCTTAAGGAGTCAATAATCCTCCCCATCCATTAAAAAGAGAATTTTTAGAGTGTAACTCTAAAATATACTAAATCTAAAAAGATAAGAGGTCTCATCACGACCCTGCTTACCATGTTCATAGGGAACCAATTAAATTGACATTACCACACTAAACACCAAATCAGGGTAATGGCTTATGATTTTTAATTGTAAGACAAGGGGTCTCATCACGAGCCAACTTATTCAATTTTAATTATTACCATTGAATGGCATTATCGTTATCTAGCCACCAAATTGTGACAATGGATTTTTAACATCAAAAATAAAAATTAAAAAAATACCTCTAATTATTACACTATTAAATGGACGGGATACTGGATTATTGTCGGTTAAAAGGTAATCTTGTCGAAGATATGAACGCTTGCTAACAGCAGTGGCTCTACCTGTGACAAATGAGTACAGTACAAACTAAGTCGTAAAAGACCCCTTACTTTATTTTATAAACTGATTAATGACTGATACAAGTAAATAGGTGTTTTTCATTCACGAAAGGTTTTTTAAAAGAAATTCCAATTTAATGAGTTTTATAGTTAGAGTAATTAGGCCGATAGGGCTTCCTTTTGAATGAGTTCAGTTGTCAACACTTTCATTCCCTTATTGACATCTGGCATATGGTTTCTTACTCGACATTTGGCTATATCTTTTGTTGTTTGACACTCTCTCCAAAACCTAGTTATGGTTTGGCTTAACTCTCTCTCAAACAAAGTTATGGTTTGGTGGCATTATTGCTTAGCTCTCCTCAACCCAATTATGCGCTGCACGATCAACAAATTCGTGCTTTGAAAACTCTATTCTGTTGTGCACACAAATTCGTGATTTGAAAACCCTGTTCTACGGTGCACAATTAACAAATTCATGGTTTGAAAACCCTAGTCTGCAGTGCACGACCAATTAAGGAAGTTGAGATTGAGTATGTGTGTAAATTACACTACCAGGACTTCATCTATGCAGTAGATGAGCCTAGAGGGTTGTTGAAGAGGAATTGATAGCATCTAAACCTCAATTGCAGCTTGAAGAGGAACCTACAGTATCCAAATCTGTAAATTTATTCTCTCCTTCAAATTCAAATCCAACGGCTTCTAGTACTCTATCAGAAAATGATGATCGCACCCAGGTTCATATTCATTCTTCATGGCCATTCAATTAACGCTGGTTTATTTTTTATTTTTTATTTTTGGAATTTGTTTTATCCTCAGGATTCATTTGGTAAACACCTGGGAAGCAGAAACATATCGGTTCCCTCACCCAAAAGGGCAAGAAGGGAAGGCAAGGAAGTGGTTGAAGCAGATGAAGATATCCCTCTTGTGAAAAAACAATGCAATATCTGTTTAGAAGCAGAATGCCCATCTGAGTTTTTCGATAGTATGGTTTGTTCGCACAAGTTTTGTTCTAATCGCATGGTCCTGCATATCCAAAGCAGATTGAAAGAAAAAATGGGGACCATTCATTGCCTTGAGCCCAATTGCAGTGAGCACTTAAGTCCTCAATAGTGTCAATTGATCCTTCCCAAACAAACCCTAGAAGAATGGTGTCTGGCATTGGTGGAAGAAGAGATTCCTAGTTCTCAGAAGTTCTATTGCCAGTTCAAGGATTGCTCGGCACTCTTGTTGAAGGATGTGCCTGAAGTAGGAAGCTCAACTGAGCCAACTGTTGTTGTTATTAAAGAGTCAGAAAGCCCTAAATGCAGAAGGTTGTTTTGTGCTCAATGTGGTGTGCCATGGCATGTGGGTTTGGATTGCTTTAACCTGGAGAAATTGTCTTTTTCCGAGAGGGACAAAGATGATTTGTTGCTCTTAAAGCTCACCAAAAAAAAAAGATTGGCAACTATGTGGAAAATGTGGACAAATTGTTGAGAAAACGTCTGGATGTTGTCACATGATCTGCAGGTCAGTAAACTGGTAAAATGCATTTTTGTTGAATATTTTTTTTTATAATACCCTATTTGTCTTTGATAAAGATAATTGGTTCCAATCTGAAAATTAGATTTTCTAATCGTAGCTGTAGGTTATAATATCTTTGCTATGTGCATATGGATGCCTAAGTATTTCCAATTGAAAAGCAAAACTACATACTAATTGTCCATGGCTTAACAAAGATGTTTATTCAAATGTATCTAGCTTAGGCAAACCTGGTATTTGAAAACTACTTATCTAATATCTTTCCCTCGCCTCTGGTGAATCTATCATTGAAATTTGTTGTTCAATACTGGAAAACTAAGAGGCATTGCTTGGTTATTTAAGCCACAAGGAGAACTCAAATATATGGCGGTTGGTGTTGTTTTAGATGTGGTTACGAGTTTTGTTATAAATGCGGATCAAAGTGTAAGAATGATACAGTGCCTTGCAAATGCTCTGGGTGGGAAGAATGATAAAAGGAGCTGAGATTTTCGTGGATTTGGGATCTTGGAGACAACAAAGTTGTGAAAAATACATATGGTTGTAAATATTGTTTACCAAATTCCATTGTGGTTTCTCTTTAAGTTGATCTTTGCAATGTAATCATGATTCTCTTACACAGGGAAATTGTCTGTTTTCCAGGTTGTATAGATGTTGAACAATTAATGTGCATTCATTATTGAACATGTATAGTAATGTTGTATTCAAGTATGTTTACAATGTTGTGTTCAGGTGTATTCACAATTTGTTCTTATACCAGAACTTCTTCGTCATGAATAACTTGATTTGTTTCAAAGCACATGACATGAAGATTTCATTCAAGAGATACATGCTTGACCAAAAAAAAACTTAAAATGTAGTAAGTTCAACCCCATACCTGTTGTGGATCTTTGATAGTCAGGGTTCTTGCGAAGTTTCAAGAGTCAAGAGAAAGCCTCAAAGGACCTTGTGAAGTCTCTTTACTGAAATATTTTTGAAGACTTACCTTCGCAGGTTTTGGATAATGTGATCAGGGGTGTTCTGAAGCACATATCAGATTGCATTGTAGCCACATTTCTCAGTGATAACGTTAAGCGGTTCAATACAAATGTTGTTATGGGAATTGAGGTTGATTTGAAACTGCTAGAATCTTTTTCAGATACTCAATTTCATGAAAGTGGCTTGGATGAGCTTGAAGGTGCAACAGATCCAAAAAAGTCTTTGTTAGAGGCAAGGCAATTGGTTAGTCTTTTATTAAACAACCATCCAAAGAATTTCATGAATCCCGTTATAAGGGAGAAGCATTATAGTTCTTTGGATTATAGAAAGGTGGTCATGATTTCTGAGAAATACAGAGATTCATCTGACAGACTCTTTGGAACCTTTGGTACGTGAACTTTGAAGCAAAATGCAAAGAAAAAATCGCTCGAGACATTGATAAAGAGACTGAAAGAGTTGAGTTGATGTAATGATGAAAATGTTTTATTTATGGAGTTGGAAAATCGTCATTTTGTAGGGTTAATAACCTTGTCTAATAATCATTACTGGAAAAGAGGCCTTTGCCTCAATTCTTCTTCTTTCTTAGTTCCTCATCCTATTGTTTTATAGTCACCATCAATAGTCACATCTAATGTTCTGGTAAAATAATTCCTCCTCGAGAGCAATGGAATCTTAATTAATGGACATTTATAACAAATTCTTGTGAAGTGTGGAGGATGGAGAACATTGTACATCAAGATGGGGCTCCATTCATGTATTATCACACTTGCAATGTAAGCCTTCCAGGCCCATATATTCATGATTTTTCCTTTTTATTGTAGAAAATATATCTAAAACAGCGAGGACAGCATTTGAAATTCTCAAATTCTCTTCCTTTTTTGGTTCAAGCATGTCAGCATTTTTAAATACATGTGAATGAATATGGACCCCAAGAAATACATGTTGAGTCAGAAAGTCTTATGGATTTCTTTATGTTCTTCTGCGTTTACATGCTGCTTTGTTCTCTTTTTCTCTTCCAGCATAAAGGACTTACATTCCCAGTTTGTTTTGTCTCCTATATCTTTTACTCTATTTTAGATTTAATAAGTTGTACAATATCAATAGCAACTCAGAAGGTGGGTCGGCAGGCAGTGTAGACTCCAAATATCATAGAGGTTCTATCAACCTATATTGTGAGCTATTTGGTGCATTATACCTGTCTACTATCAGAAAACAATAGCTGGATTCCTATTATGTAACATGGAGCTGGCATTTTGTTCCTTTTGATTCAAAAGTTTCAAATTCAACTTGCCATAAGATATTATCTAATTATTTATTAACCTACATGTTTGAATGAATTCCTTTCTTCATAAATTGTTTAATCCTTTGTATGGAAATTTGAAGTGTCTAACACTGATTGGGATGCTTAAGACAAATGTACATTGTATATGTGATAGTTCTCGTTTCAGAAACTTTGTATGCCTATTATACCACCCATTTCATGATAGTGTTACATTCAGTGATATCTTGTGTGTTATTATTTTATTCAATGTGATTCACATCAAGTATATTCTCTTTTTACTCATCCAGAGGTGATGATTTTGATTGAAGGCTAAAGATCTAAAAATAATTGTTTATAATTATAGGTTTAATTCTGATAATTTTAAGATTTTGTCTCTACCTTTTTTAAATTGTTTTTCAATAGTTGTACGTTTGAATGAAAACGCGTTTTTATGTTCTGTTTTGCATTACCCAAATTGAATTTGAAGTTTGCTTGATGCACCATTATCATTCAATCCTGATAGAGTTATGAAGATCTCTCAACGCGGTTGCAGAATGACTCCTTCCAACTACACAGGGATACATAAGGGGTAATCAGAATTAGAAGACAAAAGGAGCATGTCTTTATTTGTTTTGTCTGAAAATGAAAAATTAGAAATGGAGTTTCCTGAAGAGTCTCATGATTTGATTTTCTCAATCAGTGGTGTAGGCTTCTCTTAATCCATGGATCTCATTTTTGGTGCAGTCAATTTTATGGAAAGACCATGCAAAGTTCACAACATTTGCTTAAGAAGTACTACCCAGCTGTATGAATTATACAGTTTGTTAGAGCTTCATAGTGACAATGGTATGCAATGTCCATTGTGAACAAATAATGAGTAGAAATATTAAAAATATTTATGAATAATTAAGTAAATGAAATATCAAAAGTGGATCTTACTTGGGACAAGCACATATAGATTTGATACAAACTGCTCATTTTTAAATAAATTCAAAACATATTAAAAATATATATTTATATATAATAAAGATTTCTCAACCTTTCTTTAAAATATTTCTTATTGCACTGCACTAGTGTGGCATGTTTCACCAAGATTATGAATCAAATTTGGAGAAGATTTACAATTGTGGAAGCATATGTTTGTGTAAAAATTAACCAATACCCAAATTGAAAATACAATTGAGATTTTAATTAATTTATATATCTATATATATATGAATATAATAATTTAGACTGTACATCTTATATGGTTTCCAACATTCATTATTTTCTATTTTTAATATTTTTTACAAAAATACTTGTACTTTT
>APFE030333736.1:103421-133857 GCA_000404065.3 Pinus taeda
TTCGAAAAGTAGTTTTCACTTCTTGAATTATTTTTACTGAATTTAAAAAAAAAATCATTATTATCAGAGATAATTAGTTCTTCTAGTGAATTGGCAATTGTTGTATTGTTCAACAACCCCCATTTTAATACATTATAAATTTTCTATGAAATTTATTATATTAAAATAGGGACCCTTTAATTTTAAAAAGCCTTTGATTTTATTTACTTAAAAAACAAAAACAAAAAAAATTAAAAAATAGAAGAAAAAAATGTTAATAAAGAACTACAACCAAATTTTAATACTTATGGATTGAGAGATCCATACACTCTGAACCAAGTAACGGGGGCTAAGCTCTGGTGGAGATGGATAATGGGAGGAGGAGACCTGTGGAAAAGAATCTGAAGTCAAAAATACAACATGCCAGCAACAACAAAAGAAATCTTAAGACTTGAGGAAACACCAAGAGGCTCTACAATATGGAACCTGGCTAGTGAAAATAGAGCCATAATATCCAAGCATGCCTTTTGGGAAATTTGTAACGGAAATTCAGCCAAATTCTGGGAAGAAGCTTGGCAACAAAGGGAGAAAATGAATGATGTTCAGGGACTAACAAACACATGTCAGAGGGCAAAAGAGGAAGGCTTAAAATATGTTAGCGAGTTCTGGAATGAAGAATGCCAAGAGGAGTCTTGGAGAACTTGGAAAAATCCGGAAGCATGGGATAGGCATATTGATATAGGACAAAGAGAACTGTATATAAGAGAATTGAAGACAAGGAAAATAGCTATCAGAACAGGTCCAGATATACTGAGATGGGGTCATTCAACGAAGGGAACCTTTACAATCAAAGAAGCCTACAAACTCATCGTGCCACAGGAACAAGACGACCTGACACCCTTATGGAAACAAATATGGCAGAGGAATTGGTGGCCAAAAGTGACTCACTTCCTATGGCTTGTATGCAAAGGGCACATTCTGACATGGGATCAGCTTCAAAAGCATGGATTTCAAGGCCCCCCCAGATGTTGTCTATGTAAGCAGGACCAGGAAACGCAAGAACACCTTTTGAATTCTTGTCCTTTGGCCCATCAGCAATGGGAAGAAATCAGGAGACTCTTTGGAAGGACAAACAGAGACCCTCATAACATCAAAGAAACAATTAAACAATGGGGGTGTGGTCAATCCACGAGCCCTGTGGTTAGGAGAGCGTGGAGTCTAGTAGTAGGCATGAATATGTGGATGATATGGAAAGAAAGAAACCAGAGAATCTTTCAAAGCAAAGAGATGCCTCTAGAGCAGGTCTAGAAAAGAACCCTGAGTCATAAAAGAGAAACTATTCTAACGGAAACCTGGAGTCAAGAGGATTGGAAAACGACACCTAAGGAAGAACAGATCCTGACCAAGCTAAATCTAGATCAGGGAATGGTTGCTCCTCAGATGTGGAAAACGCCTAAAACAAATAGCATTAGCCCTATCCATTTCTCTCGCCCCTCTGAAGGTTTCATCAAACTGAATTTTTATGGAGCCTCTAAAGGAAACCCGGGGCCAGCAGGGCTTGGAGGCATCTTCCGGGATGACCAAGGCAGGACAAGATGGGTGTACTCAGATTATGGTGGTATCATGAGCAATAACGAAGCTGAGCTAATGGTAGTTTATCAAGGATTAAGAATAGCGATAAGAAATGGATACAACAACCTGGAAGTAGAGGGCGACTCCCAACTGGTTATAGACATGGTTAGGAAACTTAATAATGGTAAGACTTGGAACAAAATTGCGAAAAGCCGGAGGACGGCTAGCCTGGTATAGGATCTGGAAACCATTATAAAGATAATCGAATATAAGATCATAAAACATGTAAGAAGGGAAGGCAACAAAGCAGCGGATTTCCTAGCTAATTGGGGAAGTAATGAACAAGGTGGCAAGTTGGATAGTATATGGTTGCCACATCTTGAGGAGCCCAGATTGGAGCCCCTCAAAACAATCATTACCCAAGATTACCATGAGGACATGACCTCAAGATAGCAAATACATGTGGCCCCCGATCAGGGTGGTGGAAGTGGAGAGTACGCTCAGAAGGACAATGCAGGGGATAGGTCAGCCAGGTCGGCCACCAACTGCCCTCATCATAATTCAAACAGATGCGGTGGCGTCCTACATGCCTGAGGGAGTTTCGAGGCAACGAGGTGACAGGAGAGTGGGGGGAGAGGAAGGAGGAAATGGCGGCAGTAATGGGATGGGACATAGGACAGATGGGAAAGGGTTCATGAGGGTGGCTAGGGGAGGAGGAGAGCTCAGTGTGCAGCGAAGGAAGGAGGAGAACAAAGCAGAGCGGACGTCGAATTCTTCAATGATCGAGCGTAAGTCCGGGTATATTTCCTTAGCCTCAACTCCTACATCTTATTCTGCTATACATGGTATGTTGGAGGAGGGGGGAGAGCGGAGAATTGCTGGGGGAGGGCTGCGTCTGAGCGGGTCTGCAATTCACCTTGTTTTGCATAGTCAGTTGGGGGAGGGGGGCAAGCTGGGAAATGTAGAGGAAGGGTTGAATCTGAACAGGTCAGAGGTTTGCATGGTGAGGAAGTGTGAGGATAAGAACATCGGTATGCCGAGGGACTATAGGAGCAAGGCAAAGGGGCAGCCTGAGAAAACAAAGTATGCAATCTGGGTCGAGGATAGGATAACAGAAGGCCCGACCATTTTTAGCCCAGGAGGAGAGAGACCAAGGAGTATCCAGAATAACGGGAGAGATTGGAGTGATAAAGGCAGGCTGAGCGACAGAGACATGCAGGTGTATGGGACAAGTGCAATTCCTGGAAAACTAACTTTCTATGTTCATAATTGTAAACAGGAGGCAGTAAAGGGAAAGATGGCTCGCCTGGGTAGAGGCAGGGGTTGTGGAGGCAGAGGACGTCAGAGCTAGTCGAGTAGAAACGACCCGATGACCTCGACACCAACAAGTCAGAGGTGTGGCAGGCAATCCATGAGGATGACTGTGAAAGAAGCCACGTGTGCATACAAAGAAGGCACAGATGCTGAGATTAGTCAGCTAATACAGGAGATGGAAGACAACGTCATGGAAGAGGACTCTGAGCCCGAGATGGAGGAATGGGGGGATATTATCCCTGACCCAAGGCACACCAGAGGAAGGATGACGCTCTACAGGCAAACCCTGCACGTGTACTGGGTGTTGAAATGCTTACTAGCCAAGGCTCTGGAGCAGGTGGCAGGTGAAATGGCAAAAGCCCAAGGTATGCCAAATATCAAGAAGGATATGAAAAACCTACAAATCATCGTGATTATGCAAGACAACAAGCTGGATGAAATCTGGCAATGACTGATGAAACTATCTCCAGCACCAAGTGACACGGCGACAGCACCTGCAAAGGTGGAATCTGACAAAGATGACCGAAAGGATTAGTTTCTTGCAATTTCTAGTTTGATTCATTTTGCGGATAGCATTTTCTCTACAGTTGTTTTATGTTAGTTTGGAACATGATTAGTGTTTTTAGTTGTACTGTTTACCTAGCATGGATTGAAAGACTTATTAAATTTTGTTATTAGATGGCCTATAATAGACTCAGGTGGCCAACAGACTTGGTTTCCCATGTGGGCAAGTTGAGGCCACCAAACTGTTGTATATGGAACAACTTGATTTATAAATAGATAAAGTAAGGTACTACCACAACTTACAAAAAAAAAGTTTAATACTTATGCTTTTTAATTAAAACCCAAGTACTAAACATTGATTGTCCAAAAAACTCTGACTTATCTAAAGGCTAAGACTCCCTGCATCACAAATAAACTAAGCTCCAAAAGCAAATACCCCTTCACCAACTCCACTTGCAATATGCAATAGCCCTGACCCACGGGGATTATTCATTGCAATGCATAAAAAAATCTTGCGCCCATGCAATCGCAAGAATCTAAAGGTTCTACCCCACTCCACACCACCAATTGCGATTGCAATCAATGACATCATATCCACGTCACATGTGACATCATCCTCCACGTCATCCCACACATCGCAAATCACAAGTCTTTCGGGACTTAAACCATATGTCATGTTTGTGTCCGCTCCGAAAACCGATTGCAATAAAACAAAAAAAAAAGCCAAATTTGTCTTATAAAATAAACGACTCAAATCTAATCTTCCCATATCAACGACAGATAAGATTCCGGACCCCTTCCGCTCAATTTTAAGTTTCTCAGGGGGGGGTCCGAAAAGTGGTTTTTCCATCTAAGCCCTATATCTACATGTCACTCCTCCATTCTTTCGGACTTCCCCCTTCACAAATCACTTACCAATTCGCCCCCCCCCCCCCCTTGAAAAAAACCACTAAGTTATGCCACCTGTTCCAAAGACTCTTGCTCATGCCGATTGCGTTACACGATAAGACCCTTTTCACCGCCACGTCATCTGCCACATGGATCTGCTACATCATAGTGACATCACCATCATGACATCATTCACAACGACACTGCCACATCACCGCAAGACTTCACAATCACAAGTTTTAAAGGGACACTGTTTATAACAAGCCATCTACCTTTCCGATGTTCTGATTGTGATATATTTTAAGAAAGCCCCCTTTGGATTTTGTTTAGAGTACTCCAGGTCTTAAAACGAGTATGATTATTTAAAGTTCTACCCCTGGTCTAGTCTAAAGCGATTGCGATTTTGCCATAAGACCTTAATGCTTGACTTGTCTTGTCACAGAACTCACTCCGCATTCCTCTCCATGATAGTTGTGATTGGAACTTATTATGCTCTACAATTTTCTTGATTTCCTACAAAACATGATTTGTTTCAAATGAAATTCGCTTATCAGTCTCATTTATTTTCAGCTTATTAATTCTTGTTTTTCGTGTTCAAGTTCATGACAGAAGAGGACAGTTGTGATGATAAGTGACAGTTTAGTTCAAACAGACAAACAAACATCCAAATAATTCGATGGAACAAACAAAGCTGATGAAGACAACAAATCACACTCAAAAATTTCTACCAAAAAATTGTTTTCCTTTAAGCGTTATTGAAGGGATCTGTTTAAATGCCCTCAACGCTCTGCACAATACATTCAGTTGTTTTTTTGCTATTTATGCTTACTTGTTGTATGAACTTAAGGTCCTGAGTTTTATGAAGAAAGGCTTAGGAAAGCTCACACTATTGTACTTTCATACTTTTCTCAATAGAACGACTGGAACATTGTTTTAGGAATTTTCATAAAGAATTTTGAGAAGTTGCATTTTTGTACTCCCGAAGTCATCTTTGTGAGAAGGGCTAAATTGTTGTTATTTCTTTTATGAGCTGAGCAACGTGCATCTGGCATTTCTATTATTGTACCTCTCTTTTGTTCATAAGTAAATAGTGAATTTATCTTTTCAAATTGCTTAACATGGCATTTAAAGAACAATGTTACATGTATTCATTTTTTATCATGCTGCCATTGACATTTTTTACATGTTAAGTAATCTGCTTTGATATTGTGAATGTGATATGAGTTATACACATTATTTTGATTAACTATTTAATCAAAGTAATCATCTTGAAATATTTCCATTTCCATTGGTGTTTGAGCAATCTATGTTTTCATTCACTAAGCAAAATAATTATAGATCACATCTAGATAAATACTAAACAATCCCAGGTTATAGAGTAGAAGAATGCATATGTTTTCCATTTAATTAATTACTGCAAATCCATCTATTTCACTTCACTATAAGCATTACACATTCATTCAATAACCTCTCATTGGGAAATTGGTCCCATAATCCTCAATTGGAGCCACTACCTAAATGGAAAAGGAGCTACCTTTAGGTCTGGACCGGATGGTTTTCCCTCATGTTGACGTAGCGATTTTCGAGGCCTCAACAAGATCCCAACTTCCTTTGATCATATTCCCTAAATTTTCGTGACCCAACATTTGAAAATTGGACCAGAGGGTCAAGAAGATTTCCCCTCAGCATGGTCCAAGTTTAAGCTTCTGGAGCTCCTAGAATAAAAGTTATAGCATAAAAGTGAGAAATTGTAATCATATAACCCTACATGTCCACATGCAACATATTAACTTGCACATAAAAGTCAAGACATTCTTCTTATAGCCTCAAGGTAGATTTTTAATTTAATCCATATAACATTCAAGACATTTTTTCCAATTAATTTCACGCAATTGTTTCTTACAATCATGCAAGATTATCACAGAGCTATACATCAAATTCAATAAAGAATTAATCATCATATTCATAGCTCACAATTAATAACGATTATCAAAGCTCTAACAATGGCTGAAACTAAAGGTGGTACTTCGATTTTCCACCCAACCATAGACTAGTTGCAACTTGTATTTCTTACAGTAGTCACCCCAAGCTTGATCCACGATCCAAGGGTATTTTTCAAGCAAACTTAGCTAGAATTCATGCTCAAGACTAAGAGTATGGGAATTTTCATTACAGGTGTTTATTAACCCAAAAATTGAATTTGTCCTTCATCCAATCTCTTTCATCCCCAGAGAGAGCCTTTTTTGTTGTTGTCTTTTTATCATTTTTCTTGTACATCTATTCATGTTTCTCATGGAACATTTTTCAAGATCTTTCTTGCTAGCTACACATTTGACTAAGTAATGGTGCCATCTAACACCACTTAGGTTCTTCTTCCTATTTTCCCTAAGATCTGGATGTATGGTCTCAGTCAAGCCTTTCAAATAAATTTATAATCATTTATAAAATGAGTACAATTACATTACAAAAATCACGGGGAGTATACCAGAGGTGTTGCAATATGCTCTATATATCTAGTAATATTATGTAGTGTTCTTGCTAAAGTAAGGGCTTCTTGGGATCTCCACCAAAAAAAATTTGAGGTTGACTTCTTGCAATTTGGGTAGCAATGAGCTATTTGGAAATCTCACAAGATTTTTTTTCCAAAAAATTAAGTTAAGATCGGGGCTAAAATAACTCGAGGAATGAAAGGATGAAATAGGAGTTCACGGGATTGCATTTAAAGGTTGTAGAATTTTCTCAAGTGTATAGTAATCTACAATTTTTGGATGATATCTTTATGGAATTGAATTGTGTAAGAAATTTTAAAATGTTCAATGTTTTGAGTGGACACTCCACTCATCATCAAGTACGAATGTAGCTTGAGTGTTTGAAAAGAGTGTAGTGGGAGGAGTATATAGAATGGGTAAGAATATAGTTGTTGAAGAATAACCATTGAAGTTGGGGATCACTTAAGAAAAAGGTGAGAGGAAAGGGGGAATAATGTGAGAAATTTTTGTTCAAATTAAAATTTTTGACAATAAATAATATAATTTTTTGATAATAAATAATATAATTTTTTGACAAATAATAAAATATATTTAATTTTAAATTAGAATATTGACCAAGTAAGAATAAGTTAAAGATTGGGCCTGTAGTATGCCCTAAATCTGTGTCTGCTTGGTTAAGCATTTGTCTTCCTCAAACGTAAGGAAACAGGTTAACGACCCAAGTCCCAAAAGGCATCTGGCAGGAGTGAAAGCCTGCCCCCTTACAGGCCACTAACGGGTTATTCCAGGTGGCATGGTTTTCCTTGAATAATGGTGTTGAGTCAGCCTGCATTCATAGTTAACAACTAGAGATGGCTTTCCTCACTGTTGGTTTGACAATTGAGTTATGATAGGTTTTCCCACCTTGGAAAAAAAAGTTAAAGGGATGGCCCGACAAGAGAACACGAGTAATTTATGAAAATAAAGTATTAAAGCATGTAAAAATGTATATAGTAAACATGAAATAAATGATGCTTAATGATCTAGATGGTGAACAAGCAACTCCAATATTGGTTTGAATTACAACCATCTTCTTCGTTGAAATTGTTAGGGTGTTTTTCAAATTTGGGAGCTTCTTTAATAATACAAGAGCTGCAATAAGGCACAAAGCCTAAGTTTTAGTTTTATCAAAGCAAACAGGGTGCTTAGAGTTAAAGGAGTACTAAAAAATGGTGGGTTTAGAACTATGGTTATGTGAAGCATCAACAATGTGTTCTTTGAGATAGGATTTAAGTGAATACCCATTTGGCCAATGTATGATTTTCTATAGAAACATGGGATTTGATAAAGTTCTGGGCCAACAACGGATCTTACTTATCTTTAGTAGTTCTAAATATATTTTTACAAGTTTTATAGGGTTTAAATAAGGTTTTAAAATTATTTTTATCCAAAACTTATTGATGTGATTATTGGTACCTTGAATATAGGGAAATGAAATGAGTGCTCTAGGGGGGGGGGAGAAAGAGAGTATTTAGCACCAAAATGGTGAGTTAAGCAAAACTATTTATTGGTTTGAGAGATGGAGTAGCCATTAGCTTGAAAGGCCTTAGTTAAGTGGGATTTTTCTTTGTCAAGAAATTGAGGATCAAAGATTCAAAAGGCATGGGTAATAAGAGTTTGGAGAAGTTTGGATTTTTGGGCTGGATGATGATGGGAATGAGCATGGGGTCTTCCTTATCAACCATGATTGCCAATATTTCCTTGGAACATTTAGAAATGTTATACTTAAACTATTGGGATTTGAAACCAAAATGTTGGTATTGTTTAATGGATGATAATTTGTAATTTGGTTGCATGGCCAATCTTTGCTCACTTCCTTCTTCAGTCATCTTAACAACATCTCCCCTCATATTCAATTCATAGTGGAAATTGAAAAAGATAATTCTCTTCCCTTCTTTTATGTTCTAATATGTTAAGGTCCCAAAGGTTTTTTCACTCACCAAGTTTATAGAAAAAAAAAACCCATACAAATTAATGCCCCATGCTCGTTCCCATCATCATCTAGGCCAAAAATATGGGGTTCTCAAAACTCTTATTACTTGTGCCCTTTGAATCATTGGTCCTAAATTTCTTGACAAAGTAAAAACCAACTTGATTAAGGATTTTCAAGCTAATGGTTGCTTCTTCTCTCAAATCAACTAAGATTTTTTCTAGGATCGCGATTCTTGTGCTAAAAACTCTCTTTCTTCTTCACCTATAACTCTTGTTTCATTTCCCTACATCCAAGATACCATTGACCACATCAATAAGCTTTTAGCTAAAAGGAATATCAAAACCTTATTAACACCCTATAAAACTCTTAAACACTTATATAGAAATCCTAAAAACAAGTTAGATCCAATGTGGGGCCTAGGAGTTTATTAGATCCCCTGTTCCTATGGAAAATTATACATTAGCCAAACATGAATATCATTTAAATCCCAGCTCAAATTAGAACACATTAATGATGCTTCACATAATTGTATTTCTAAATCCACCATTATTGAGCACTCCTTTAACTCTTAAGCACCTTATTTTCTTTAATGAAACTAAAATCCTAGTTTCTATGACCTATTACACCTCTTGTATTATTAGAGAAACTCTCAAAGTTGTAAAGCACACCAACAATTTCAACAAAGAAGATGGATATAATTTAAGCCAATATTGGAAACCACTTATTCATCGTCTAGATCGTTAAGCATTGCTTACTCTATGTTTACTATATAAATTTTTACATCCTTTAATGCTTTATTTTCATAATTTACTCTAAATTTTTACATCCTTTAATGCTTTATTTTCGTAATTTACTCTTGTTCTCCCATTGTCCCCTCCCTTTATCTTATTCTTATTTGGTTAATATTCTCATTTAAAAATAAATATATTTTAGTAACTGCCAAAACTTATATTATTTACTTTTATAAATTTTATTTTTAATCAGTTTTTCTCACATTATTCCCCCCTTTCCTCTCTCCTTTTTCTTATATAATCCCCATCTACAATGACTATATTTCTAAATTTAGGTTTTTGTGATCCATATTACATTAAGAAGAATCTTTTCGATAGAAATCACATAGGAGAAAATTTTGTTGACACATTTCAAACTAGCTAGTGTGGTTCATCATCAGGATCAGATGAAGATGTAGATCATGGCACAAGCTTAAATAGAGGGCGATGTAGAGACCAAAAGATCATATAACGACTATAATAACAACTAGTTTATGAAAAATAATATTTTAATAATAATTACTAAGATCAAATAATATTCCTATAACGACTAGTTTATGAATAATAATATTATAATTTATAATAAATATTTAGATAAGAAAATATTAATTAAGAAAAGATCAAAAAACACTAAACATTAATAAAGAAACAAATAATCAAAGTCAAACAAAGACCAGGTTTGACTTTGATTTGTTTGTTTCTTATTATATTTATGTTTTTCAATATTCTTAATTAATTAATATATAAATATATATATAATATATATATATATTAATATATATAATATATAATATAATATATATATATTATATATATATATAATATAATATAAAAAATAATAGATTAATAAAATATTATCTATAAATTATATAAATTATAATATTATTATTCATAAACTAGTCGTTATAGGAATATTATTTGATCTTAGTAATAACTATTAAAATATTATTTTTCATAAACTAGCCGTTATTATAGCCGTTATATGATCTTTCGGTCTCTACATCGCCCTCTATTTAAGCCCATGTCATGATCTACATCTTCATCTGGCCCTGATGATGAACCACACTAGCTTGTTCAAAACACATCGACAAAATTTTCTCCTATGTGATTTCTACTGAAAAGAGTCTTCTTAATGGCTATATTCTTACTCATTCTACATATTCCTCTCACTATACTCTTTTAAACAATGAAATAAATTTGTTTGTGATGATGGGCAAAGTGTCTACTTGAAATTTTGGACATTTCAAAACTTCATACATGGTTTAGTTCCATAATGCTATCATCAAATCATGGAAAATTTAGAGACCTACACACTCAGATATCTACAATTTTGACACTGGTCTCTACATCAATCTGATCAACATTATTGTTAGTTCTTTTTCATCTAAGGGGCTAGGGAGTAATGGGAATCTCAATATATTTCTTAGAAAATGCCTAAGTAATTCAATGGAACTTGTTAAATTCTTGATTAGGACCAACATAAAATCACTATGGTTCTACAAAACTAGTATCTTCAAAATATGGTTCAAGGTTATAATTAGTGTTGACAAGACTAACTTGAATTATGTTAAGATAAATTACTACAAAAATTGTCTCTATCAATCATACAATGAATGCATTCCTTCTAATGCCAAAACTATTATTAGGGTTTGATGTCTCTCTATAATCAATAGGGGTTCTCCCTAAAGAAAGGTCCTAATTATACCTTACAATATTTATGAATAAGAACCCATCCAATTTTTGGCCTAGTAACCTTTTACTCGTTTTGAGGTGTTTACTAGTCATATACAACTTCATTGTTTAGTTCTTTATAGGATGCAATAAATGAAATGAAACTATTTGCACATATTTAACTCTAGAGCAAAGGGACTTTTGTCCCATTGACCCAGCCTTAGGATCTACCAGACTATTGATAGACAACTAAAACCAAATTTCCTTAACATTCTCATGCATATGATCCTTCCATATAAAAGATAGAGATAAAGGGTGAAACATGAACTTGGTTATCCTCACATGCCAGTGTAGACTTGATTCAACAATTAGAAATCTCACTCCTCATCTAGAGACCCCACTCCAACACTTGGAACCTATCACCTACCCACAATCACAAACAAACAAAGGCAATATTTTCCTCTAGTGGAAGGAAGGTTAGTGTGCACAATAAGATCAAATCATCACATATGAACACACATCATGATCTCACATAAACCAATAGATAAAAGAGGGGAAATAGATCTCTCTCTCTCCTCGTCTCTCTCTATATATACTATATATATATATAGATATATATATGGTACAACAAGTACATTATACCTTAGTAGTAGGGTGTTCTTCTTTGATCCCTCAATTTTCCTCCGTCCTTAACTAATAGACATAGATTGGGCTGACCTATGCAGTAGGGAAACAATCTCCTAGTAGTACTCCTCCAACATAATAATGCACTGAACTATGTCTCTTCTCTTCTTCAACCCTTGAGAGGGTCATATAGGCCCTTACTAGATCTAGGAGGATGTATCTAGTCACATATGACCAACATGAGTTAGGAAAATTCTCTAATACTTGACCCTAAGCCAAGTCATAACACCCTCATTTGAGTCAATGATCCTGGAAAGGAAAAAATAAAGAGCTTTAAAGCATCATCATTGCACACACAAAGACATTCCACATAGTTTCAGGAAGCCATGACATGATGTACACTTGCAGGGCGTGATGCCTACGAAATATGATAAGGGATAGGGAGAGATGGAGTTCCCATTGAGCACAAACAAGGATGAAAGAGGATGCATTTTAGCCTGCAACTAATGCGATTTGAACCTCCAAGGTTACTTTATGGAGATGGGGTTTTTAAAATTCCTCTTACTTCAACCACCTTGAAACTCATTTTTGAGAATACCATCTCATTTTGCTCGTCGAGAGCTTTCCAAAGATATAAATTTCATCAAAATTTGAGCCTTGAATACAAAGTTACGCCTATTTGAAAATTTTCCCTTTAGACACTACGCTAACATTCGTACCATTGCCACATGGAAATTTCTCTTCCCCTCGTGTCTGTATTGTATAATGCCATGTCAACTATACATGGACGAAACAGGGTAGTTTGTGCCCACATATCGCCACCACATAGGACCATGTTCATAGCTAGACCACATTATCTTGCACTATTTACGTCTAGATTCAAGGTTTTGCTTAACCCTCATTATAAGAAATTCTACATCTCTTGACTTCTAGATACATCCAGGGACTCAAAACTTCTGAATCTATCGTAGTTTAATAATTTTCTTTTTCTTTCTATAATCAATGAATTGACCTTTCAGATGTCTAAATCTCGCATATCTAGAACTCTATGGCATCCACATCATATCCACATTTTTTGCCACCTGGCTTTCACCTTAGTGTTGTTGAGCACTCTGATCCACATTGCTTCATGCCATGTCATAACATTCAAGGTGGGTTAAACCCCCAAAAATTTGGATATTTGTCTCTTTAACATTTTTTGATTCATTAAGATCCACCGGGATCTGGAAAAACCCAAAAAGCCCAATTTTTTAAAACTCTAAATATCCAAACTTCTAGACTTTGCATCACCCTTGCCACGTAGCACCACACCTACTGTCACATCAACTTCTTCTTGTTATCACTCCACATCATCTCATCATGTTAAAAGCACGTCATCAGACCTACCCTTCGTACCATGTCAACAACATGTTATCGAACTCACCCTTTGTGCCACATCAACACCTATCTATCCATAGGGTTTGTGAGTGCCCATGTAGGATCTACATGACCCCCACATGGACTACTGCAATAGCGCTTTGCATTTGAATTATTTATTGCTATCTATTTACAAGATATTATGGATGTTTAGATATCTGGATCTCGATAGACTCTGGATCTCCAATCTTGTTGTTTGATCGATCCAACTAACATCATTTACGACTCATGATAGCATTCAAATCCTCCACCTTTCTTTGCATCAACCATCAGAGCACTAGGAAAACTTTGAAAAGTCTCCAATGTTCTAAGCTAGTTCGATTGAGGGACTTCACTAACAAAATGGTAAGACTTTATCAGCTAAGAGATCATTAAACGGGCACTGGGCCACTAGGCCCTTCATTTGATCATGACTTGTTGCAAATAGAGTTGGTCCCTAGTCCCTTGAACATCAAGCTACCAAGGGAACTTAGAAGTCTTCAAAAAGACTTAAGGTCGGTCTGGTGAGTGGAACCTGCACTAAGCTCCTCTTGCGACTAGTGCATGACCATGGCCCCTTACTGGCCCATGTGACTAGGGGCTAGAGCTAAAAGCCATAATACCCAAATTTCCAATTAAAAACCGAAAAATTCAAAGGGTCATCCTTGAAATCTAATACTTTTGATACACTTCTAAATTTGTCTCGAGGACCGAAAAAGAATACAACAAGGCATTAATCTACCTAGAAAACTTCTAAGACATAGAAATCATCTTCAAACTTTAGAGGTTTTCAAACTCTGCCCTTAAACACACATCCTCAAAAGAAGGAACAAAAATGGCCAAACGCCAATTTCCAGAACCTGACTCCAACAAAGATGAGCTTCTTCTCACTCCTTTGGGTTATAAACTTCATTTTCAAACTCCAAAACTTACAAATAGAAAATCCAACATTTTGGCCTATCACTCAAGGAAATAGGGTCCTCAAGACTACTTAATAATAGATCTACAACCTATCCGGAAAAAATATCATAAATGGGGCCTTAAGCTCCTTTCAAAGGCCTCTAATCAAGGGAACCTATCAGTCTTCTCACTCCCAATCAAGGATACAACACAATTGTTCAATCCCATTATTGGCATAGTAATGGCTAGTCATATAATTAGAAACATGAAGGGGTTTAGGCTAAAAGCATCTTATGTATCATACTTTGCAAACCATACATCCCATATTTATCATAGGTAACATATATTAAAGAATACCTTTGCATACAACAATCATTAGTAAGGGACTTTAATAGCTATTAACCCCACACAAGGCACCATAACTTTCAATTTGTTGTCACAAACATACACAATAACCAACATATTAATTATCGTGAACATTGAAAAAAATTGCACTTCATTAACATAGAAATAAATACACTTATCTACTTCACTTAAGCTTGTTGGAAACTAAAGAAGGGAGAGCCACTCTCCACCCAACCATAGGCTTAGCTACACCATTGTGTTTCTTGCAACTGGCCACCCCTGAGCCATATTTGAAGCCTTGAGAGGAAGTCTCAACCAGGGTTCAATAAAATTCAAATCAAGGTAGATAACATGAGGGCTACACTACTTCATACATAGGGGATCAATATATTGTCTTTCAATCGCTAAGCCAGATCCTGTTATCTTTCGTAGTGTGGCTACACTACTTTTGCATATCACAAAGGAGCCATTCGCTGATCTAGTAGTCCCTTGGTACTTCCCTTTCTTAGTGGTTTTTGTGCATAGATTCAACAAGCTTTCTTAGCAATTCCATTTGGCCCTCTAGCTTAGGTTGAAGGTTTCAACACTTTCCTAACTAATTAGGTAACCTACAACTCTATTATGTCTCAAAAGGATTTTTCTCTCACCCTCTATTTAGAGTCACAAACTTAGAATCCACATGCACTTCTGGTTCACTCCTTGGGTTAGTCAGGTTCAGACATACATGATCACATTCCACTATCCATAGTCATCCTATACTACTGTCTACTTACACACATTCCACATATCGCTCTCTAATCGCTTTATTTACTCACAACTGAAATTCATAGTCTACCATACTGCGTCCAACCCTAAGTGCTCTGTCCAATATGAGAATTTGGGGTCCCTCTAGTACTACGTGGTCAATTTAGAAGGTTCCAAATGGTACGCAACCCATACCTCTAGATTAGTTCAATACCATTCCTCATTCTTCTCATAACTACCAACAGTCAGGTAGTTCAACTACCAAATAAAAAATCAAAACATTAAATTAAAGTAAAATAGGAAACTTCCCCAAATCCCCTTGTAGCTTCCCTTTTAAGCATTAAGATCTATGTTGGTTACTCTCTTCTTTAGTCTTTGGCTATATATAAAAAAATGCACATTAGATCAATTAAAATTGTCAAAATGTTTATGCTAACCTTTCAAATATTATAAGCCTTAGTTGTACTTACAAAACTTGGAGTTAAAAAACAAATATTGCACTACCCCAATAAAAATGTCCTTATCTTTATAGGCATGCCATTAGCAACTATTCCACTATAAATCAACTAACAACTAATTAAATTGAGAGAAAAACCAAATGCACTTGATAATACACACGAGAGAGAGAGAGATCAATTTCATTTATCGTAAAATGAAATGAAATGATACTTTAAGGTCCACGAGACTAAAAATAGTCTATGAGACCATTAGTTCCCTGTTTTTTGCTTTTTGCAATTCAATCTTTTTCTTATTCAAATTGATGATGAGATGGTCCAACCTTCCAACAATCCCCTCGTTGAAAATACAATGCCAAGAAAACGATGCTAACATATTTCCATAACTTTCTCTGATGTCTTTGAATGCATCACATTCCATTTTTTTTTTTTTCCAATTCCACTGCCCTAGACGTGCAAAATGTACACACTCATTCTTCCCAAGCTTTTTTAGGCTTTTTCCACCATCCCGTTTCACACCAAAGTTGATGCGAATTGGTCCTTAATTGAGCAATAAGAACCTTTGCCCTCCACGGAATGCTAGCTCCATTGAACTCTTTTTGTTGTAGATCACACATAGGGTTGAATTCCTCAATGTAGTAGTTCTTCTTTCTACCCGACTCTTTTCCCCATACTCTTTTACGAAACTTCTCCATAACAAAATTCTTTAGCTCCGTGCTATTTGTGGGACAAACATTGAGGTAGATATTCTATTTTTGCATCCATGTGTAGTTTTGTTTCATCCATGTTTTCTTTCTGCCACTCATGCCTTCATTGAAGATAACATTAGGCCATCTACCTATTCCCATTGCTCAATTCTTTTTATATATCTTATGAGTTGCACCATAGCAATTGCTTCGATGGGAGTTCATGTTTCACTCAACATTATCTCATAAGGTACCGAACTTTTTATTTTGAACTTGGTTTTTGGATTTTCTCAATTTGTTTCCATTAAAAGAAATACATCTCAATAATTTATTTTATACCAAAGTCAGAGCACAGGTGGGACAACTTGCAAATTGATTCCAAACACCAAAACTCGAAAAACGAGAATTAGTGATGAGACTTACTTTCTTATTGCTTGTATCCTCCTACACCACAGACGTATAAGTGACTAAGTACCGCTTCCATAAATTTTCAAAAACTACTTACCAAAACTACAAAATACCTTTACACACCAGATTTAGAATAGAGGGAGAGCACTGGCACCATACAACATTTTTTACAAAATAGGGTTACGGAGCCCTCCCATGGTCCCGTGGAGAGCCAAAAAACCTACATATCTCATATCCAAAAATATAGAAAGGCGGTCTTAGCGCTGCCTTGATCGAATCATGCTTTATACATATGGGTGAGAGTGTGGCGTTTCTTGTTTGGAAATTCGGCCGCTGCTATTGGGGTTTGGCCGCGTGATAGCCACTCTTTTTCTCATTTGGCCGTTAAAATTCAATCTCTTCTCCGTCATATTGTGCTTCACCAGAGCCAAAGGCGTAAGCTTGCATTCGTTTGCTTCTTTCAGTACACTACTTACAGGTATGTTCTGCTCTCCATTTGGTTGAATAAGGTTTACCTTTTATTCAATAGTCGCTAGATATTATTGTTATTAAGGTATGAAAAACATTATGGCTTCGAAATTTGTATTGGAGTAATTCGAATCGTTCATTTGAAAGGTTACATGTTTTTTTGGTTTGGGTTTATCAGGATCAAGTGTATTTGAATTGGAAAATTGATTTAGAAACAGTTTTGTTTTTTCTTCCTGACTCTCATATATTTCTATTCAATTCTGGCCTGTTTATCGATCTGATATATTTTTTATAAATGGTTGAGTGGTTGGATGTGTATAGATGATTGATTATAGGGCTGGATGATCTTGTTCTTATCTGGGAAGACTGTTGATCTGATGATGGTTTTATTGTTACCTTAAAAGCAAATTTGTGGGTTTTTTTTTTTGTTATTTAATTTAGGGTTCATTTTTTTTTGATACTTTGGTGGTATTTCTGGAGGTGTAGTTGATTATATCGGACATGGGAAAGAAGAAAGGAGGTGACGACATGGGGTCAGGGGCACCTGCTACCAAATCAAAATCCAAAGAAAGCAAGGAACCCAAGAAGATGTCAGTATCTCAGATGTTGGCCAGCATGGACAACAAACCTGAAAAGCCCAAATCTGCAGCAGGTTCCAAACCCAAACCCAAGGCCGCAGTTGGCAAATCCAGTTATATTGATGGTCTTGACCTACCCCCTTCCGATGAGGACGAAGACTCTGAATCCGACGAGGCCGCCAAGGCTAGTAGAGGTAGTGATTTCAAAGATAGTAAGCTTGAAGTTTCTGTTACTGGTAAGGAATTGAAGAAGCGTGAAAAGAAGGATCAATTAGCTGCCCATGCTGTGGAGATTGCGAGGCATGAGGCAATGAAAGATGACAGGGATGCATTCACTGTTGTTATAGGTAGCCGAAGCGCCGTTCTTGATGGAGATGATACAGCCGATGCCAATGTCAAAGACATTAAAATTGATTCCTTTTCCGTTGCGGCCCGAGGTAAGGAGCTTTTGAAGAATGCCTCTGTGAAAATTTCTCATGGAAAGCGTTATGGGCTTGTCGGTCCAAATGGTAAGGGGAAGTCTACTTTGTTGAAACTTTTAGCATGGAGAAAGATACCTGTACCCAAAAACATTGATGTGTTGTTAGTCGAACAGGAGGTCGTGGGCGATGATAGAACTGCATTAGAAGCTGTTGTCGCAGCAAATGAGGAATTAGTGAAATTCCGACAAGAGGCTCAACGTTTGCAAGATCTGTCTCTGGAAGATGGAGCGGATGACGAGATAGACAATGGTGAAAAGCTTGCTGAGGTTTATGACAAATTGCAAGAGATTGGATCCGATGCAGCAGAGGCACAGGCCTCGAAGATCTTGGCTGGTTTGGGGTTCACGAAATCTATGCAGGTCCGCCCCACAAAATCTTTCAGTGGAGGTTGGCGTATGAGGATTTCCTTGGCAAGAGCTTTGTTTGTTCAGCCAACCCTTCTGTTATTGGATGAACCTACTAACCATCTGGATCTCAGAGCTGTTCTATGGCTAGAAGAATATTTGGGTAGGTGGAAGAAAACACTTGTTGTTGTGTCGCATGATCGTGACTTCTTGAACTCTGTTTGCACTGATATCATTCATCTCCACGATGAGAAACTTCACTTCTACAGAGGTAATTTTGATGCTTTTGAGAGTGGATATGAGCAGAAACGCAAGGAGTCCAACAAGAAGTTTGAGGTATATGAGAAGCAGCTAAAAGCTGCTAAACGTAGTGGAAATAGGGCTCAGCAGGAGAAAGTCAAGGACCGGGCAAAGTTTAATGCAAGTAAAGAGACAGCAAAGAGCAAAGGGAAGGGAAAGACGGTAGATGATGATGAAGAGCCTGTAGAAGCACCAAAAAGATGGAGAGATTATAGTGTGGAGTTTCACTTTCCAGAACCAACAGAACTCACACCACCTCTTCTTCAGCTCATTGAAGTCAGTTTCAGTTATCCTGGTAGAGACGATTTCCGACTTAGTAATGTTGATGTGGGTATTGACATGGGAACACGAGTTGCAATTATTGGGCCCAATGGAGCAGGGAAGTCTACTTTACTTAATCTTCTTGCTGGTGATTTGAAACCTTCAGAGGGAGAGGTAAGGAGGAGTCAGAAACTGAGAATTGGTAGGTATTCTCAACACTTTGTTGACTTGTTAACCATGGAGGAAACACCTGTTAGCTATCTTCTTAGGTTACATCCAGAACAAGAAGGTTTTAGTAAGCAGGAGGCTGTACGTGCAAAACTTGGAAAGTTTGGACTGCCCAGCCATAATCATCTCACTCCAATTGCAAAACTGTCAGGAGGTCAGAAGGCACGTGTTGTTTTCACATCAATTTCAATGTCTAAGCCCCATATTCTTTTGTTGGATGAACCTACAAATCACTTAGACATGCAAAGTATTGATGCATTGGGAGATGCATTAGAAGAGTTTACTGGTGGAGTTGTGCTTGTCAGTCATGATTCTAGGCTTATATCTCGAGTATGTGATGATGAAGAAAGAAGTGAAACTTGGGTCGTGGAAGATGGAACAGTTAGAAAATTCCCAGGCACTTTTGAAGAATACAAGGAAGAGCTTCAGAAGCAAATCAAAGCAGAGGTTGATGAATGATATGTAAACAAAAGGAATGGTGTAGTTGTGACAAATGATCTCTCAATCTTTGGTGGTAGTGTGTTCCTCCTTTTAATGCATATTTAAGACATTTTTGATAATGGACTAGCTTGCTTCACTATGGCATGGCATTGTAATTTCAGGTGTGTTCACTACAATGCTTATGAAGCATAGTTTCAACTTTTAATTGTTTTATCCACTATATAACATCAACAAATAAATATGTGAAACAAAAGTATGAATTAGATGTGAAAGCATGCCATATTTGGAAGGGAATGTTGCCAACAGGCATATAGCAGATAGATTTTCCAGTGATTTCAAATAGTTTGGTACCATATGGGATTCGGCTCAGCAATTGTAACATTATTTTTATAAATTGAAGTACGGGGATGGAATTATATTTAACGTGAATCTGTAATTCTATCGTATACTGCCTATTGCTAACTGTTATGGACATTTTTTCCCTAGTTCAGTGAGGTTTTCAGTTGGTGATGCATATGGACAGTTTATGGTTTCTCTATAGTTTTGAATGGAGGTAGTAGAATAAGTTAGAATAATTAAAAGGATCACCCTGAAGTTTCTCGGAGTCAAATTTCTATTAATTCTCTGCAGAATTTTGTGGATGCATCTGGATCCTTTAAGTAAGCACAATAAGGCCTGGCCAAACCTTGCTTGGCTATTTTACTTGCAGGATTTATCTTGTGACTATTAACTGCGTGTGGTTACAGCTGTACAATATGACAAGGTTGTGTTGGAAAAGTTGGGGGAGGCTAATATGGCTTACACCTAGTAACTTTCTTTTGCGCAAATTCACTCCTTTTTGGGTGAAGTTTTGCCATGTGCTGCATTCTTTGATAAACACACCCATGAGTGCATTTTTAGGATAGACAGTCACAATAGTGTATCATTCACCATAGCAAATAATTCGTTGGTTTAAACTGGCACACTGAATGCTTCTCTATTGTTACTCTCCAATTCTGCATAATTAATTCTTGGTTACCATCTCCTATGTTACGCAACACTGCCATCTACTGATTGTAACCCTTTTTCTGCCTCTCCTTGATCTTGCTTTGTCACTTTCCGTTGTTACCTTCCTCTTTTACTCCCCATTGTCTCTATTCCTCCATTTTTCTTCCTACTGGTTCAGAGTTGCACACTGTCAATGCTTCTCCATCGCACCTCTCCAATTCTTCAGGGTTGCTTTTTTGTTACATCTGTTGTTTTGCAGCACCACCAATTCCTGATTCTGCAACCATTTTCTGTCTCTCCGCAATCTTTCTGGGTCACTTTCCATGCCTCTGCCTTTCTCCTTTTGCTTCTTTTTGCTGAGAAATCTAAGTACACCATCTCTTATACTCTGATTGTTACACTGACATATGCTATTACCCTACTAACATTGCGAGTGTCTAGGTGTCATGCTTCATGGCCCTTCAGGGCTTCTGGTTGATTCACATGTGATGTGTGTAATTGCAAACTATTACTACAGCGGCATATCTGTATGATGTGATACCTTTTGGCATTTATATACCTTTGCTCTACCTGCTTTCAGTTCTCCCTTTCTATGTAGTCAGCAATCTGATGTATTTGCTCCTAATTTGTCATGATATAAATTAATGGAATTTTTTGGTGATACGTGTTATTCTCATTATTGGGTCCTTGATGATATGTTCTTTCAGGATGTCAATTGCCTAATGTATCAACTCTCCATATCGTGTTCCTTAACAAAATCCACTTCATTGAATTTAATGGTGAATTGTATCACAGGTTTTTGCACTGCCAAACTGTTATCTGATTTCATTGTCCCTGAATTTGAATATGAATATAAAACCGGCAACTTAACTTCCAGGTAGATGGAACTATGCAATGTGCATCTGTTGGCTTTTGCTAAGGTGGTGTGAGTATCAAGTTAAGATATATTGTAATAAGATTTTTTTCCCCTGAAGATGATGCAATTGGAATTTGGGACGATTCTTGGGGGTGATTTCGAACTTAGCATCAACACCATCCTGCACTTTGGAGATGACAATCTTCTGAATCACGTAATCATGTTTGGGTCAGTGTTCCATGGGGGCACGTCCCCCAGGGTTGGGTGCACACACCCCTCACACCCCAAGCACTTATGATGGGGGGATGTCTGGGGAAACATTTCCCCATGTCCCCCTTTTGGGGAGACGCAGGGGAGCTGTTTCCCCAGTGTGGGGGAGGAAACTCCCCCAAAAGGGTGCTTTTGGGTGCCCCCACAGAAATGACTAGGAGTCCCCCTTAAGTTTGCTTGAAAACAATAATTTATGATTGAGGAAGCTTAATATTCAACCCTAGGGCCCTACTAATGCTATTTTCATCCTTTTACTTCAATTTTTAACATTACCATGTAATGATTCAGGATGTTTGAGAGTGGTTCCAACCTCATTGGACTTCATATGGAGAAAATGGAATTTCATATCCCTTTCAAAATTCAGTACAACTTTCAAGATTTCAGGATTGGGGGGATTGCAATGTGTCTATTGGATTCTATCAAGTATGAGGATTTGGAACTAGCATTTAAAATCACCCCTTTTGGGGCGGGGGGGCATGCCCCCCTCAATTTTGTCTAATAACCCTTGAAATTAAAAAAAAAACACAATTCAAAAAAAGATAAAACTAAAAAGAAAAATACATAACAAATATCAGAAGCTGAACTAATTTGCAATCCCTTACTCACTCAACTTACCAAGCTTACCTCTACCTGGCTTACCACGTAGTGCTATCTGACTTACCAGTTAACTGCTGCCTGAGCCTCTCCTCCCCCACGACGCTCCTTCAATGCTAATTCTCACTTTTTCATTTTTAGTTTTAACTTTCGAGTATTGACTCTAGATATTGACGACCTTAGACTGATTCTTTGACTTGTCACTCTTTACTATTTTTGAGTTTTAGTTATATCAATTTGCCATTCTAGTCTTCACACTTCAATATCTACTATAGTCGATTTTGCTTAGTACTAATTAGATTCTAGAATGATGAATGATGAATTTAAATTTTAAATCAATTTTAAATCTGGAATGATGAAAGATGAATTTAATTTAATTTGTAAATCAATACAGATTCTAGAATGATGAATATGGATCAATGCATTTCATTATTGAATCTCTTGGTGCATGGATGAATGATATATATATCAGTATGAATGATGAGTGTGGTTCAGTGTATTTCATTATTTAATTCAATTATGTATGGATTAATGTATTTATACACTTTATTATGAATATATATATATAATTAAAAAAAATATATCCCTTGATGGCCTCCATCCCCATATGTATCAGAAAGATGAGTATGGTCGTGTATTTCATTATTTAATTCAATTATGTATGGGATTCATGTTATTTACAACTTTCATAATGAATATATATATATATATATAAATATCAAAATAAAAGTATATCCCTTGATGTCCCTCCATCCCCTAAATTTCCCAAAAATTTGAGGGTACTCCTACATGTCCCCATTGTGTGTCTCCCCCACACTTGTGTCCCCCATTTTGGAGTCTTGTTGGAACATAGGTTTGGGTAGTCAGAGCATGGGAGTCCTATATTTGAAAACACTGCCTTGAGATGTAGTTACCTCTAGAATGATTGACCATGCGTTTGAGCTCAGGGTAGTCACAATCTGGAACTATGGATAAACCTGAAGGAAGAAATTCAAACGTTCATGCAAGCTATTTCCTCTGTGGTGTGGATGCCCGCACATCCTGCAAACTCTGGAAATTCTATGAAGTGTAATTTTTACCATTAAATAGATGATCATTCTATTCAATAGTTGCAGCTCTTAGTGGCATATCAGTGCGTGAGATCTTCTCTAGTTCCGTTTGTTTGTGTTCTGGACTTTTCATGAGACAGTCATGCTGCATTGCCCCAATTACTGTTTAACTTTCACTTTCTTCAGCGGGAGAATCTAATAGTACAAGTGGATCAAACCCTAAGAATGAATAATGCCATTCAGATTACCCGCATTATGTGTCTAAATGGCTTTCTGGCATCTGCACATCTGCTAATGAGTTCTGTAAATATGTACAGTTGTATGAGGCCAGTTGGACAAAAGATTATATGAACTCAGTTGATGCTGCTTTCTTATCATCTTTTCCACAATCATTGAATGTGCGTTGCATCCATTAGGTTTCATCAACTATCAATATTTGATTGGCAAAACACGTATCTCGTTGCTTAATAAAAGCTTACTAACCTTTTCTCAAAATCTTGGCATTAGCCAGTCTCGAGGGAATCGTCTTCTGTTATTTTCTCTCCCCGAATGTTTTGAATGCTTTTGCATGGGATGTTCTTCACTCTAATTTTCAACTTTAGCTATATCTTCTGGATGCTTTTATCTCGAGTCTTGAGTCTTGCTGAGTAACGCTGATCATTGCATGGTTTTCAGTTCTACAGACACTCAGAGGATGTTGGCCCAGCTTTTTTGTTTTGTTCCTGTTCTGTCATTGATGATTACTACAATGATTTACTCAGTCTAGTAAAAGCAATTGGTTAGTGGCCTTTGTTTCCATCTCTTTTCTTTGGAATTCTGTAGATGAAGCTCACCTTGGCGAACTTCACATAAATTTGCTAGGAGAGCCAATATTCGTAAGTAGCCTTGGACCTCGTTAGCAGGAACATACATCTTATTACTCCCTGCCTGTGGCTATTGTTTCACTTTTTTATTAGTTGTGTTTGTATACATTAGAAAACTATGCCTTGTGCAAAGTATTCTTGTAAACTAATTTATATATTTTTCTTGAATTCCAAATGGATAGAAAGTTTTCTTCATTGCCAATTCAAAAAAATTCAAAAAAATATAAAAAATAAACTATAGATATTTGGATATAAGACAATGTTTTTTACATACCACCATTAATTTCCAGAAGGACATGGAATATTTGTACATATTGCCGTTTGTTTTGTACCCTGCATCTCCTCAGGATCTGGCATCATGTACTGTGTTAGCTTCAGATGAAGGTGATCTTTCAATGTCAGGACCTATATTGGTTACAGGTCCGGTTCAGCTCTAGACACAAGTTTAGCAAGGCAAAATTCAACTCAGGACTGCTCATTAAATGGAAAATCTGTTAAGAAGGATTTTGGTCCTCTTTTGAGCTGTTATGGTGCTTCTGATGTTGAACACTTGGTGGGGAAAGAGGGTAATTACAGGGTTTGTGTCAGGATGTTTAGATGCAAGCTGATTTATTTGTTGTTTGATTTAATTCAAAGATTAAATTCAATGGGGAGAAGAAAGATAGCTGAGATTTTTGAACGGTGGACTTCTTAATGAGAGATTGCAATCCCATGTGATGGTTTTGAATCATGCTAAGTATTAAATATCCTTGTTTTGCATATTGCACGCTGTCTTAAGCTTTCTGTTGATTTTTGCTATTTATTTGAATGGGAGCTTGCTGCTTAAGTAGCCCTGGGTTGTCTGTGAGGTTGTCACATGTGCAGGTGTTCCACTTGAGTCTTCATATCAAAAGGTTTCTAGATGTGTGTATACGTCCATGGGCCTATATGTGCACAGGGGATGGGATTCAAAGACCGCAAATGCTAAGAATCAACATTTCATTTGGGGACTCAGATACTTAGAGGTCAGTTTACATAGTCATTTCCTTTTGCCCAAACAAATGTTGATAGTCGGCAGCATTGTTTCTGCTTGAAATAACCACCTACCTTTTTCATCTGACTTAACTTCATCAAGGACTCAGTATGCTTGCATTCTACTTTATTGGTTTTCATGTATTGCTTGCACATTAGATAATGTGACAAGCATTGGAGGCTCCTTAACTGCTCATTTGGTTGGGGTTGAGTTAAAGAGTGACAAAAGACCAGAAAGTAGAGAAGAGTATTAATGTGGAGGGAGGGGTTGGAGTGATCGTTTCTCAACTTAGATGTGTTCTATTTCAGAGATGGTTAGCACAAATCATTGCCAATTCTGCTTGGCTTAAGCTCTTCCCTGATAACTGCAATTATGGTACTAACTAGAATAACCTGCAGTTTTTCAGACCTGTGATGCATTCCAATATTGACTTGTGGTTCAGATAACATGGCACAGATTCCATCTATGACAACTTCACTATGATTAAAATCTCAATGAAGACAATGCTGACAATGCCTGGTAGAATATTGTTCATGGATCATGAACTGTTAGAATGCTGTTGGTGGTTCTAACTTACTAAACAGAATTGATTTCAAGTACTAGATTTCAACCAACAACAAAAGCACAGATTCAACTATCCCTCACCATTAGATAGAAGTCCCTGTTGAATTTTGTAGCCATTGTCGGTATTCATAATTAATATTTTACTCTTGATGTATTTAATATAAAGCATGTTCTTCATGCTATTTTGAAAAGAAGAAAATATATGACATGTACTTGTCCATTTTGAAAAGAGAATTTGAATTTTGAAAAATAGATTTTTTGCCTCCAAAGAAGCCAGGTTGGCCCACTTCCTAGTCAAGTCGGCCCCAATGTGGAGGCACCCATTTAGCTAAACATATCACTATATATATGTGCAATTTGACCTCCCTCCTAAGGAATGATACTTTTCAAACTTACTTAGGGTATGCTTATTTAATCTACCAATCATGATTGTAACACTTCCTTCCACCCCCTTAGAGTTTCCAGGCTGAATGAGAAGTGTTACTTTTAATTAACCCAACCTCCATGATCTCTTAATGGAAATGGGGTTTCAAAATTTCTCCTTCACCAAAGCTAGTGGAATCAACTTTGGATAACACCATTGCATCTAGCTCATTGAGAGCTTTCCGATGATATATATTATAAATTTTATCTTGATTTGATAACCCCATCAAAAGTTATGCTCATTTAAAGTTTTAGTTATTTAATCCCTACCACACAGGGAAGAGTTTGCCATGTGGCATTTGTGTGGCAACCCCACCTCAACTAGGTGGTCACATGTCTCTCTGGGCACCAATGTGGCCCTGGCTAAGTCCATGTGGTACTTGCCACTTTGCCTAGCCTATGGGCCCTGTCACTGCTCAAACTAGCAGGGGACCTAAAGGGGATCCCTAAAGAGCAAATGCTAGATCAAGGAGAACAAAATGGAGACTTAGCCCACTGTCACTTCAGTTAAGGCTCCCTTCTATTTACGGACTTTCACCGATGGGAGGAGACAGAGTATATTATGGAGTCACCAATGAAGAATAAATCAATGGATGGATGTGGAGTGACCGAAATAATCCCTTTCCCAGTTGAGTTTGAAAGATGGCTTTTGTTTGCTTTCTAAGCAAGGCACAATGTCTCCTAGGAAAAGGGAGGATTTGAGGATTAGATTTATGGTTTATGACTTGTGAAGGAGTTTCCCAATCCCTAAAATTTTCGTTGAAATTGGTATCTCGGATGGTTTTTGAAGAATTGTCTTTCAAAGGAACGGGACCACACAAAACCAAGTGGACCCGGTTTAGGTAAGGAGGAAGCAATGTTGCAACCAATGGTGTTTTTAACCTAGACAAGGTAGGGGAAAGGATCGGATTAAGAATATTCATTCAAAGGCGTTGAATTGATCCAATAAGGTACAAGTCTTTGGGGATGCTAGGGAAAATCTTGATCTCAATGCTAGGGCTTGGCTTTTCTCACAACACCATCGGAATGGCCTCAGATTTGGAGGAGGTATTGAAGAAACACCATCGCAAGGGGGGGCTAAGATATCGAACTTTTTGGAGGGCTAGTTCATCGGGAAAATGATGTCCCCCTTGGTAACCCAACTTGGTTAGACCCGTGAAGATGTGAAAGAATTTGGTTTAAGGTGACCACCTTTTGGTAGATCAATGCCTTTAGTCTTGGGAGAATAGAGTCTATGATGAATATTAGTGAGGACCTTTGGTTCTTGGTTAAGGAGACCTCAAGACTACTTTGCTAGCCTTCTAGGTAAAAGAGAAACAATCTTGCAACTTTATACTTCGATGTGCAAAAGGTGATGGCTTATCAAGATCATTTCGTTAATAAATTACCCCTAGGAGATTTTGTTCACATTACATAGCTCATACACTGAGAGACGCTATAATAGAGACAATTCCACAATTTAAATCAGTAAATGCATGCAACAATTAGCCCTAAGAATAGCGAAAATGCCAGTCCAATGTATATGAGAAAGTAAAACAAGAATAACATTAAAAGCATGTACGTACTTGTAATAGAATATATCCAACCATTCACAATTTGACAAGAGGAAAGCTCCAAGATAAGATAGACCAATTCCACACATAAAATTCATCCATAAAGCTCCATTTCATCCACTAAAAAAAAGTGTGAAATTCTCGAGACAAAGAAGAGATCTAATCCAAAGTGATGATGAGCAAATGAACTCTTCTCATTTGTATTTATACACTAATGAGGAGTTTGAATTAGCCTCCTTGGCCTACATAAGCCCTAAAAATAAAACAATATAATAATCTAACTTTTGGTGACAAGCAAGAATAAGCCTCTCAAAAGGTCAAATAACAATATATGCATGTCGGTGGGCCCTTTAAGAGGCCTAATGAGGTCCATGGGTGCCATAATGAAGAGTAGGACCTTCAAAAGTGATGGACAAGGGGTTGGCCCACAATAAAGCTATGTGGTGCTCCTAATGGGTGTGGGGGCACAATAATAACCTCATGGGTTTCTAAATGAGTTGAAGATGCTTGTAGATCGTCTACAAGAGCTTTAATGATGGTGTAGGTGCCACATCATCCTACAAGTCCTCGGTTAGCTAGCTGCTAAGTGCACGGTACATCTGTGGGGCCCACTGTGCAAAGGTGAACTAGGTGCATCTTTTTTGTCCAATAAGAATATCTCAAGCATATTTGACCATCCCCGGTGATCCATGGAGTGTTGTCTATTGCTGTGGAGGCCCATGGCTCTCAACGCACACCTTACATGTGCCAATATAGCTCTCATGAGGATTAAGACCTTATATATGGAGACCAAACCCAAAATGGAGACCATCTGCAATCCTGCATAAGATTCAAAACGTCCCTTTGCCTTCCAGTACAACAAGTCATTAGAGAAATATAGTAAATGAGTTTACCAACCATGAACCACATGTGGGGGATTCATGATGACTCGCCCTTTAGTAATGGGCTTCAGGATGTGCTAATGTCTCCGAACTCCAAATGGGGTTAACCAAGGATCTTATTAGGTGGATTCTACTTCTAAAGAGAATAATATGTTCAAAGTACATCCTTTCAAATGTGGCATGTGATAGATAAGTGAATGGAGTAGGGGATGAAAAGGGGCAACCCTGGATCATATGCTAAGGTACAAGGGTAGTTAATAAAAGGGAAGTCTACACTTGGGTTTATAATGTATAGGAATGAACAATCATGGTACATGAGGTGCCCCGACTTTGATTTTTTATATGCTTTTTGCCTTTTTATGGTTTTCTTTGATTTACTGCTTGGGGCTCAGGGGATAAGAGCATGATGTATGAGATATAGCAGTGGATACCCCTTTTTAGGGTAAGGCGGTTCATTGCTTACCAGGGGGTTGGGAGAATTATAGGTTCCTATATGATGAAAGAGACTCATAGAACTTGTAGGAACTAGGGTGATGGCCATGATGATGGGGTAGAGCTCATGTACTGGCTTTTTCCCACATGTTAAATATGTTTGTCCCGACCATCTTTTGCATTTTGTGGTACATTTTTCCGTTGAATGTGGCCAAATATGCTTTTATCTTTCTTTTTAATTGCATTAACCTCTGGGGCATCATTCTAGGCCTGACTCAAGGTGTGGGCAAGGGGAAGGGGTGGCCTAGTCCTATGTGGACTCAGAGGAGGAATATGGACCAAAGTGGGAGAAATGATGAATGAAATAATAATGAGTGGAAAGGGGGTAATATATGTGGATAAGGGAGTGGGACCATGCAACCAAAATTAGGGTTTCCCGTGAAATACCATCTCTAAAGCCAAATGTTAGTAAAATAGATCCCATGGGATTAGAATCCAGGATTAACACCCAAAAGGGTTCTAGGGGATAAGAGCACAAACCTAGCCCATTTTTTCCACTGAATCCCCCCATTAATCCATGCCAGGAAGTGTCCATGATAAACAAACTACAATACTCAATTGCCGAATGACAAGGCATACTTTTAGGTTCGGGAGGCCCACCTTTAAACATACAATCATGGCAGATGGGCAAGGAGCACATCGTTGGCTCAGGTGGCTGAGAAATGACACAATGAGCTAGTTGGCGGCTGTTGGTTGCCTGCTGAGGACTATTTTGGATATTTCTTTTCGCCTAGGGATATCACCACAAAATGGTGGGTAACATCTGACTTCAACTGGGATGTGATCTCTCAAAGAAGTGGGCGAAGCTACTCAAATGGGAGGTCACGAGAACTCCAACAATCTCTTGGTTACCGTAGACCTTGTTATTTGCACATATAATAGATGAAGAACATGGGGTAGCATGCTTTCGCGACGTCTCATGATTGTACATGCTTAATTTTAGGACAATGTTTTAAAACTCCGACTCCGACTCCAACTCGGCCGAGCAATGACTCCGACTCCGACTCCGAAACGGTAATGACTCGGCCGACTCGTTTTCAATGACTCGGTCATTGTAAAAAATACATTAAATAT
>APFE030333736.1:146953-212689 GCA_000404065.3 Pinus taeda
AGGATTGAAGAGAAGATAACAGATTTTCAGGGGACAACCTTAACAAATTCAGAGATATCAGTAGTCAATGAACTAATTCAAGGTTTCAAGGAGAATCAGAAATCAGTGAACTAATTCACAGAATTAGAGGCACACGATTTTCTTTAATTCCAAATTCCCTGCAATTAATTATATATTGTATTTTTCTTTACCTTACCAACTCTAATCAACAATTAGCCTACAAGTGAACATGTTGCAAGTGGAGTTTTAACTTGAGGAAAGGGGTTAAGATGGATTTGAAGCATGGTGGATCCTTTTATTTTTGGTACTGTCTGTTTGTCTCATTTTCTATGGTCATTACAGACTACCAGATTATTTTTGGCAGTTCCATAAATATTAGACACATCAGTGCACCAAGGTTTTCCTTGAGACAGTAAATTAAAATTTCAGTTTTTATTTGTTTTAAATTGGTACATCTTTGCCATTATATTCTGGAAAACTTCAAGAATCATTTATATCCAGACTTCCATTCAAGGTGTAGCTTCTATTTCAAGCATTGGGGCAGAAAAATGAATTTTCTTCCATTTCAAAATTTATTATACGAGGAGAGTATGAATTCTACAGCGAGAGCACTGTTTTACGAGCTTGCCATTTGTCACTAAACAAAACCATCTCACTTTCTCCATTCCCCTGGTTTATAACATCATGATAATAAAGTAGTACACACATAGGCTGACCAAGAATACTAAAGAAGCACCAAAATATCATATTTCCTGCCTGCAAGGTAATAAAGCAGAACTCAGTGAAATGGAGAAATTGACAACATGATGTTCTCCACTAAAACTTATGGTAATGTCCATTATAATTTTGCAGGAAAAACCAAGTTACTCTTCAATATAATGACAATAACACAACTATAGGAACTTCCCTAAATTCAACGCATCCCAAAATGAATGTCACTAAACATTCCTCCAATTTCATAAATTCTATAGGTTCAATAGCATTTGATAGTTAACTCTAAAGCATATTTGAATAAAAGTTTTGGAGATATTTCCTTAAAGAGATACAGATGTCAAATTTTTTTTTGGTTTGCGTCCAGATTTACACGCCCAGCTACCCGGCCGTTTTTTTGCAGACCCCGCCGTTTTGGCCGAGTCAGCAATGACTCGGCCTGCCGAACCGGGTTGGCCACCGTTTCAATGCCCAGGCCAATGACCCGGACCAACTCGACCGGGTTGGAGTTGACCCGGCCGTTTCTGAAAACACTGTTTTAGGACATAAAATCAACTGAAAATAATGCAAATTTAATCCCAAGTGCATCTAATCTGCCACGCAAAATATCATATGATGTTAGTTCTAATGCAAAAATGAGCGTGCAATGCATCCTATCCTAACATGCATGTAGTAAGGCTAATACTAAGTATAATCATAAAGCCAGTGCAACTAACATATCATCAAGTCAATATAAATATGTATTCCTATATGATTACTCATGCAGCAAATCCAAAAGGAAATGAAAACCGAAACACATGGAGGATGCTGTGGGTGAGAGGTGGGAAAATATGATGCCACACATGGATGATTATGTGAAAAGAGGTAAGAAAATGATGTATTCTAGTCAATGAGATCTTCTCTTGCAACCAAAATATAGAGATGTCAACAACCAAGCTCATAAACTTTTGATGGCTGGCAACCTTTGGCATATCACTTCCACCATTGTCCTTATTATTTACGTCATGGCTTATGGCTTTCATTGTGTTATGATTAGTAGGAAAGGGAGGTTGATGAGATGGAGAAACACAGGTAGGTTGCACATGATGATTACACTGGAGAGGGGAGAATATGGAGTGATAAAAACCCTGAGGATACTCGGGAGGTTAAAATTGGCAGCTAGGGCCAAACTCCATGTGGGTCATCTTATTAATGGAAGCTGATATTTTTCTTGGATCCCTCTCATCGAGAGGTGTAGGATTGATTTACAGATCATCCGATTCCGATAAGTATTCATGGAGATATGAATTTATTTGTGTTATGGGACAATTCGTTAAGGTCAGCCAACAACCAAATAAACCCCACTTGTGCTCAATGTTTTAGTATAAATAGGGGTGGACTTCAAGTCATTTCAACACACTTGGGATCTCTTTCTCTCTACTTGTCTTTGGGTTTTAATAGGAGGAGAGATCTTAAGGGATAATGCTGCTAATCTAGAGGGAAGAAGCCAGAACTGTCGGGAAAAGCTGGCGCTGCCAGGAATTGCTGGAACTGTTGGAAAAACTGGGAAAAGCCGAGAATAGTTAGAACTGCCGGAAATGTCGGGAACCACTGGAATTGCCGGAACTGCTGGAACAGGTGGGAAAGCTGATGAAGAGGGCAGAATTCGGAATTGCTGGGAACAATGGGAATTGTCGGAACTGCCGGAACAGTGGAAATTGCTGGAACTGCCGGAATAGCCAGAATTGCTGGAACTGCCGGGAATAGTCGGAATTGCCGACATTGCCAGAATAGTTGGAATTGTCGGAATTGTCGGAATTGCCGTGAATAGTCAGAACTGTCGGGAACTGCTAGAACAGCTAGAGCATTTGTCTCCAAAGGAGAGCAGCATGCAAGGGACAACTAACTAACATTGGGACAATTGTATGGTACTTAGCAGCAAATACACGAAGCATGCAAGGGACAACTAGCATGCAACAACAAGCATGCTAAGGACAACAGGGATGCTAGGGACAACAAGTCAGCAAGGGACAACAAGCAAGCAAGATGCAACCAACACATAGGTCAGTATGACAACATGGTGCAGCGATGGCACATAATGCAACACAGTGATGGGTATAGTCATGATTAATAAAGCGTGATGAAATGCAGCGTAGTGATGATGGGTGCAGCATGGTGTAGCGCAGTGAGGTGCAACATGATGACAAAATGCAGCACAACGATAGGTGAAGGAGTCACCTTGGAGAATCAGTTGAAGCAGCATGTCTTTAACTGATCTCATGTATCATCTTCTTAGAGATGATCTATGCTCTTATCTAGATAAGTCAAAGTGTTGACTTCTACTGTAAACGTACTATCTCTCTCTCTCCTTGCTGAATTATTGAAGAACATATAAGAAGAATTGATCAAGGGTTTCCCCACATTGGGGTTTGTCCCTGGCTAGCGCCACATCTTGTGTCCTCTTGTTTTGGCTTGTCTTTTGCGATTTATGTTTATGTTCTATCTGCAATTTACTTTAATGCTAATGTGATTGCTAATCTATAAAATATATTGAGCTAACTGTGAAAATTGAAATAAATTGTTCTAAGCATAGAACATACCTAAAATTAACAATCTGACTTCAACTGGGATGTAATCTCTCGAAGAAGTAGGCGAAGCTACTCAAATGGGAAATCACGAGAACTCGAACAATCTCTTGGTTACCATAGACCTTGTTATCTGCACATATAATAAATGAAGAACACGGGGTAGCATGCTTTCACGACGTCTCATGATCGTACATGCTTAATTTAGGACATAAAATCAACTGAAAATAATGCAAATTTAATCCAAGTGCATCTAATCTACCACACGAAATATCATATGATGTTAGTTCTGATGCGAAAATGAGCGTGCAATGCATCCTCTCCTAACATGCATGTAGTAAGGCTAATATTAAGTATAATCATAAAGTCAGTGCAACTAACATATCATCAAGTCAATATAAATATGTATTCCTATATGATTACTCATGCAACGAATTCAAAAGGAAATGAAAACCGAAACACATGGAGGATGCTTTGGGTGGGAGGTGGGAAAATATGATGCCACACATGGATGATTATGTGAGAAGAGGTAAGAAAATGATGTATTCTAGTCAGTGAGATCTTCTCTTGCAACCAAAATATAGAGATGTCAACAACCAAGCTAATAAACTTTTGATGGTTGGAAACCTTTGGCATATCACTTCCACCATTGTCTTTATTATTTACGTCATGGCTTATGGCTTTCATTGTGTTATGATTAGTAGGAAAGAGGGGCTGATGAGATGGAGAAACACAAGTAGGTTGCACATGATGATTACACTGGAGGAGAGAATATGGAGTGACCAAAACCCTGAGGGTGTGTCCAAGGAGGAAAATTATAATCAATGAAGGGCTTCTCCTTGACACTATACTCGGGAGGGGGGAAAGGCTCACAGTTACTTGAGATCATATGACCAAGGTTGAGGGAATCACATGATGAAGACTCAAGATGATGACTAATAGGAAAAAGGGAGAAAGAAATATTGTATTCAACGGGTTGTGCTTTCCCAAAATCATAATCTAAAGGCTCAAGTGATTTGAACA
Organism: Pinus taeda; assembly: GCA_000404065.3. Lineage (NCBI taxonomy): Eukaryota > Viridiplantae > Streptophyta > Pinopsida > Pinales > Pinaceae > Pinus > Pinus taeda. The sequence continues at coordinate 151,252 of APFE030333736.1, forward strand.
TAGAATCATACTCGGAAGAAGTGGGAGCTTTATCAATTCCCTTAGTGTCAAAGATTGGGTCTCTCTTAAAAGGAAAATTGATAATTTCCAATTGCTTCCCTTTATGTAAAGGAAAGTGAATATTCTCCTTCCCAAGGGTATCAATGGGTATGTCATCATAAATAGTGCCTGAGGGGAAGGGAAGACCAATCTCATCCTCATTCTCCTTGTCGGTGTCGTAAATGGGAGCACAATCAAATTGAGGACCAACAATTTCCCATTTCTCCTTTTCAGTGTAGAAATAATTTGCAATGTCATCTTTCAAGGGGCTAATGGGATCATCTCTCTCAAGGTTTTCAAAGGATAATTCACGAGAGTAATATCCTTGAGAAAGGTAGGGTTGGTTTCAATTTCACTTTCCATAAATTCATCCTTCCCAGCACACGTGTCCTCAAAATCATCATTTTCATCATGTGGACCCAAGGAGGACTCGCTTTTTTGCTCATTACCTAGATTCTTAATGTCTTGATGATGCTCGATGAAGGTTTCCTCTTGGATGCTTAATGCAGGGTGTACTTAAAAATATCTAAGAAATCCATCAACGAACTCTTCAATAGATGAGATGCTCCTAAGTTCATGATCATGCAACCGTGAGTTATGACCACCCATAGATCCCATGAACAACAGCATAAGGACATCTTGGTGGACAACCTTCTTTCTTCAAGCATGTGCATTAAATCTTTCTATGTGGTTAATTGCGGATAATGGATCACCATCAAACACGGGCACCCCACATACCATCCTTCTCGTGACATGATTAGGATGCCCAGGGATGCTAGCAATGTCCAAAGCGGGAAATTTATCAAAAAATGACAACCTATTTGAGGTATATATGAAAAATATGTAAGAGTCGTCAGGGTGAAATTAAAGATGCCGATAAAAATGCTTTCTTTTCACCCTACAAGCATCGACATTAAAGTTCAATGAAGAACTAGGGCTTAGTTCTTCCAATGGAGTTGCCAATATTGATATGTCAATATGTCGTATGGGGAACAAAACACACATTTCATGTCCTCAACAACGACGCCAAAGTGTTACTGCTCAAACTAGCACGAGACCTAAAGGGGATACCTAAAGGGAAAATTCTAGACCAAGGGCAACAAAATGGAGACTTAACCCACTGTCACTTCAACTAAGACTCCTTTCTATTTACAAACTTTCACTGATGGGAGGAGACCCAATATATTATGGAGTCACCAGTGAAGGATAAATTAATGAATGGATGTGGAGTGACCGAAATAATCCCCTTCCCAGAAGAGTTTGAAAGATGGAGTTGGCTTTCTTTCTAAGAAAGATATAATGTCTCCTAGGAAAAAGGAGGGAAAATTTGAGGGTTAGGTTTATGGGATATGATTTGTGAAGGAGTTTTTCAATCCCTAAAATCTTTGATGAAATTGGTATCCTCGATGGTTCTTAAAGAATTGCCTTTCAAAGGAGCGGGACCACATGGGACCAAGTGGACCCAGTCTAGGTCAGGAGGAAGGAGTTTAGCAACCAATGGTGTCCTTAGCCTTGACAAGGTAGGGGAAAGGATCAAAGAAAGAATATTCATTTAAAGGTGTTGAATTGATCTAATAAGGTATTAGCCTTTGGGGAGGCTAGGGAAAAGTTTGATCTCAGAGCTAGGGCTTGGCTTTTCTCAATCTGGCCATTGAGGAATGCAGTCTTCACATCCATCTGATGGATCTTCCAACCCATCTGTGCTGATAGTGCCAACATAGATCTGATAGATGAGTACCTTGTGACAGGAGCAAAAGTCTCATCATAGTCAATCCCCTCTATCTGTGAAAAGCCATGGGAAACAAATCTTGCCTTATGCTTCTCCACATTACCATCAACAACTTGATTTACCTTGTAAAGCCAACGAGAACTCACAACTGACTTGTTCTCTGGTCTCGGAACCATGTCCCAAACATTGTTATGAACTATGGAGTCATACTCCTCCACCATAGCATCAACCCAAATTGGCTGTTGCACTGCTTCCTCAAAGGAAGATGGCTTAGTCTCAACACATTCCCTAGCAAGGGCCATGCATCCGGTGTACCTCTTAGGTGACCTCCTCTATTTGTGCTGAGAAGATGGTGCTCCCACATTTTCTCTCGCATCCTCCAACAATCTGTCAGCTTCTCTTATGCGCTTCCATCCATCTCTGGAAGACTCTGCGTGAGTGGATGTCTCCACTCCTGGAACCTCTGCATATGTTTGCTCCGCATCAGTTTGAGGCTCCTCCTCCTTAGGAACCAACAGTTCCTCCACAGATTGTAGTTGGAGCTCCCTCTCAAGGGAAACTCGCATGGCCTTCTGCTCATCAAACTTGAGATCTCTGCGAACCACCATCCTCCGACTGGTAGGCAAGTACACCCGATAGTTGTGAGGTGTATCAGTGTACCCCACAAGTATCCCCAACTCTGCTGTTAGCTCAAGCTTCTTCCGTGCATCCTTTGTCACATGGCAATATATTGATGAGCCAAAGATCCTGAAGTGACCCACATCTGGTCTCTTACTGAAGAAAGCTTCTCTGGTGTCTTCATCCCAAGTATGCGATGCGGGCTTCTATTCTGCAAATAGACCGCTGTGTTGCATGCCTCAGCCCACAAGTGAAGTGGTAGGCCTTGGTCATGCAACATTGCATGTGCTGCCCCTACAATAGTTCCATTTGTGGGTTATGAGGTGCCGTCAACTCTCATTTAATTCCTTCTGCTGCACAAAAGTCCTTAAACTCTTGAGAGACATATTCTCCACTGTTGTCACTTCTCAAGGCCTTGATCTTCTTCCCTGAATTTTTCTCGACTAAAGCTTTGAACTCACAAAACTTTGTGAAAGTTTGGTCCTTCTTCTGCATGAAATAAATATAGCATTTACGAGAATAGTCATCAATGAAAATCACATAATACCTTTGCTTCGCTGTGGATGCCGTCGAGAATGGTCCACACACATCAGTATGAACTCGCTCTAAGATAGCCTTCACTCGACTGTCTCGATCATGAAAGGAAGACTTGGTGTACTTTCCCAAGGTCTAACCTTTGCATGTGTCAACTTGCTCAAGTTTACCTTTGGCAATTCTTGTAGATATCTGCTGCATTATCTTCAAAGCCCCATGATGCAAATGGCCCAATCGCCTGTGCCACAACTCACCAATGTCTTGGCTTTTGCACCAATTCTGCTTTCGTACTCAATGTTGCACAATCATCTACCTCTAGTTTATAGAGATTCTTCACCCGAATTCTTGTCCTCTTGGTCTGACCCGTGGCTATGTGTCTTAGGAACACCTTTCCTTCACTGAAGACAACATCGTAGCCTTTGTCCTCTAACATCGCGACCGATACCAAGTTCTTCTTCAGTCCAGACACATACTTCACATCTGTCAAGGTGAGAGGAGCTCCATGCTCCTTCTGAAAAGCAACCATGCCCACTCCTGAAATGCTATACTTTCCGTCATCACCCATCTCTATGCGCATCTTGAAGTCTTTCTCCTCCAAGGCACTGAATAAACTTTTATCACCGGTCATGTGGAATGAGGCTCCACTGTCAAGATACTAGACACAACCCATCATCGATGACACCATGCATGCGATGAGGGTAAAGTCCATTTCGAACTGAGAGGCTAATGCCTCAGCTTCTGATCCTTCCGAGGATCCCTTCTTGGACTTCTTTGATGGGCAATTAGTCACATAATGTCCCATCTCGTGAAAATTAAAGCATCTCATTTTAGACATGTCACCCTTCTTCCCTCCATGAGAAGAATTCGATTTGAAATGGGAAGCCTTCCCCTTCCCTTTCCTTTCCTTACTTGCTAAGGCCATATTTTCTTCATCATCATTCTTGGATGAAGAACTATCTCGTGTGCTCCTCCTGATCTCCTCTTGCATAAGATCCAACCACAGTTGTTCCCAAGTCGGCAGTTTCTCCCTTCCATTCACAGAGTCATGGTAGCTATTCCAACTCTTTGGAAGGCCAAGGAGAGCGAGATTCACCATATCATCATCGACAGTAGTTATTCCCGCACTACCAAGCTCATCTCTGCAGGTGGTGAGCTTTTTCAGATATGTGGAAATAGTATCGCCCTTCTCCATCTTGATTCTTCGAAGCTTATCCTTGAGCACCAATTTCCTCTAGTTGCTACTATTCTGGTAGAGGTCCTTCAATGTCTTCCACATTGAAAATGGAGTATCCTTCCCATGGAGACTCGAGATAATATGGTCTCGAACTCCCTCAAGGATGATCCATCTCGCCTTTGCCACACATTTCTTCCACTCAGCCAACTCTTGTGCATTAGTTGAAGCCGACTTTGGGATTTCTTGATCAATGAATTCCTTCAATCCATTATCTTCTAATACAACCTCCATTCTATCTTTCCATGCTATGTAATTCGAGTTACCTTCCAAGGCATACTCGAGTCTCAAGCCATAGAATGCCATTGGCCAACTTTGAAGTATGATATGAATTCGATTTTCACCTGCAACCCCGAACTTCAAACTTCGAATTCTCTTCTCAGTATACTGTTCACAACTTTGATACCATGTAGAAATTTTGCTAGTAGGTTAACGCGATAATGCAATATAAATCAAAGCAGAATACTATAACCTTCTTCTACTATCAATTTGCGGAAGCTGAAAGATCGAGCTGAACAATATAACCAGAAGAAGAAGAATCAATGCACAATACACATGAAAATACTTTGGGGAAAGCCTTAGCTAAAAACCCCACTATCTGTATTATCATACAGGTGGAAATACATAGGAATTGTACAAATCCTTAGCTCTCACAGCTAGCCATCTCTCAGTACAATCCTCACAGATGTTCACAGGCAATCTTGTCTTCTCTCAAGCCTTCCTCTCTGCCCTCCAAGCTCCTATTTCCTTGCACCGTTCCTTTTGGATGATTCTCCTGTTACCAAGTGTAACACTCTCTCACACACTGTTAGAACTGCCCAATTCTCAAGAAATGATGCCTTGACTGCATGCATGAGTTTTCTTTATAAGAAAACACATGCAACTGATAGTACATTGTCCTTGACTTTAATATCAACTAGGTCTTTCTCAGAATAGATATGCATGAGTTTCTGATGAGGGAATCTTCAGTTAATTGGAGTAGCACTAGTTGAGTGCATGCATGCATCCACTGACTGTTAACTCACTATTAATTCCTCAAATAGTTTGGAACTAATTTAATTGGACTTAACTCAGTAAACTGAGTTAACTAATTACAACTCAAATATAACTCAATTTTATCTCTTTAATTTAAGGGATAACTCTTGCATGACTTTAGAAAGACTTCTAACTTGAATTCTACAACTAACTAATTCAAAATGAATTAATTAGTTATTTCCAAGTAGCTGTTAAGACTAAATTCTATTTTAATTCACAATTTAATTCGAGGACAAATTAAATTGGAATATTCTTGTTGCCATATTTCAACATCAAGATCAATTTGTTAATAGAATTACCCCTAGGAGATTTTGTTCACATTACATGGCTCATACATTGAGAGACGTTATAATAGAGACAAAATTCCACAATATAAAGTAGTAAATGCATGTGGCAATTAGCCCTAAGAATAATGAAAATCCCAGTGCAATGTATATGACACAGTAAAATAAGAATAATATTAAAAACATGTACTTACATGTAATAGAATATATCCAACCATCCACAATTTGACAAGAGAGAAGCTCCAAGATAAGATAGACTAAATCCACACATCAAAATTCATCCATAAAGCTCCAATTCATCCACTAAGAAAAGTGAAAAATTCTCGAGAGAGAGAAAAGATCTAACCCAAAGTGATGATGAGAAAATGAACTCATCTCACTTGTATTTATACACTAATGAGGATTTCGAAATAGCGTCCTTGGCCTACATAAGCCCCAAAAATAATAAATGTTCTAATATTCTAACTTTTGGTGACAAGCCCACCAAATTAGTTCACAAATGAAAGAATAAGTCTCTCAAGAGGTCAAATAACAATCTATTCATGTTGTAGGGCCCTCTAAGAGGCCTAATGAGGTCCATGGGTGCCATAATGAAGAGTCGGACCCTCAAAAGTGATGGACAAGGGGTTGGCCCTTTGTTCTCCAAACAATAAACCATCTGGTGCTCCCATTAGGTGTAGGGGCACAGTAATAACCTCATGGGTCTCCAAATGAGTCGAAGATGCCTATAGATTGTCTACAGGGGCTCTGATGATGGTGTAGGTGCCACATCATCCTACAAGTCTTGGGTTAGCTTCCAAGTGCATGGTACATCTTTGGGGCCGACTGGGCAAAGGTGAATTAGGTGCATCTTCCTCATCCAATAAGAGTATCTCGAGCATATTTGACCATCCTCGGGGATCCATGGAGTGCTATCTATTGATGTGGAGGTCCATGGCTCTCAATGCACACCATACATGTGCTAATGTAGCCCTCTCGAGGATTAGGACCTCATATAGGGAGACCAAATCCAAGATGGAAACCATCTGCAATTCTGCATAATATCCAATGCGTCCCCTAGACTTCCAGTACAACAAGTCATTAGATAAATCGAGTAAATGAGCTTACCAACCATGGACCATAAGTTGAGACTTCATGATGGCTTGCCTTTCCATAATGAGTTTCAAGATGTGCTAATGTCTCCTAATTCCAAATGGGGTTAACCAAATATCCTATTAGGTGGTTTCTACTTCTAAAGGGGATAATATGTTCAAGGTACATCCTTCAAAAGGTGGTGGCATGTCACAGATAGGTGAATGAAGTAGGGGATGAGAAGAGGTATCCCTGGGCCATATGCTGAGGTACAAGGGTAGCTAATAAAAGGGAAGCCCACACTTGAGTTTATAATATATAGGAGAGAGCAATCGTGGTACATGAGGTACCCCGACCTTGATTTTTCCACTCTTATTTTTATGTCTTTTGCCTTTTTATGATTTTATTTGATTAACTACTCGGGGCTCAAGGGGTAAGAGCAGGATGTATGAGATATAACGGTGGATACCCCCTTTTAGGGTAGGGCTATTCATTGCCTACCTGGGGGTTGGGACAATCATGGGTTCCTATATGATGAAGGAGGCTCATAGAACCTATAGGAACTAGGGTAATGACCATGATGATGTGGTAGAACTCATGTTTTGGCTTTTTCCCAGATGCTAAATGTGTTTGTTCCAATCATCTTTTGCATTTTGTGGTAAATTTTCCTGTTGAATGTGGCCAAATATGCTATTATCTTTCTTTTTGGTTGCATCAACCTCCGGGGCATCTTTTTAGGCCTGACCCAAGGTGTGGGCAAGGGGAAAGGGTGCGTTAGCCCTATGTGGACCCAGGTGGGAGAAATGATGAATGAGGTAATAGTGAGTGGGAAGTGGATAATGTATGCGGATAAGAGAGGAGGACCACACAACAAAAATTAGGGTTTACCATGAAATACCATCCCTAAAGCCAAATGGTCAATAAAAGAGATCCCACATGACTAGAATCCAAGGTTAATACCCAAAATGGGTCTTGGGGACAAGATCACATACCTAGCCCATTCTTTCTGCCGAATCACTCCATTAATCCATGCCCATAAGTGTCCATGATAAGGAAACTACAATACTCAATTGCCAAATGACAAGGCTCACCTTTAGGTTCGGTAGGCCCACCTTCAAACATACGATCATGGCTGATGTTGGAAAAAGTAACTATGTTCAGTCTTAAATAATGTACTTGTCAAAAAAATAAAGAAAATTATTATTATTATTATTATTATTGTGACTTATTAAAGCATGAGTTTCATGCTTGGGTCACCATGTTTTAGGTTAAAGTCTCCATTGAGGACTTCTAGGATTTATTACGGGTCTATAGAATTATTGTACATTTAAAGAGACCCTTCTTTGACTTTTGAATCATGTAAAAAGGTTTATTATTGAGTCAAATATGAATTATGTAACCTCCACACCATGTCAGCCTAAGGACCCATTCGACCCCGCAAGAAGCCTATTAAAGGAAGGACTTCGAATTCATTTGGAGCATCACTTATTATCTTCTCATCTACTGGGAAGAAGTGAAAAAATCCTTTTTCTGGGCAGAAGTGCGAAGTGGATAGCTAGGAAAGTTTGTTGTTGGGAAGTTGAAGTGAATGCGAGTTCTGGGGAGTCTAAGGAGAAGATAAAAATAAAAATTTTGGTGGTGGTCTCACTTTGTTTCGTGCCCAGGATTGGGAGAACGATGTCTTCCTATTTTGACTGCTGTTGGAAGTTGCTGGTTGCTGGGAAGAGGTCAATCTTTTGGAGGCTAATTTGGTGTGAAGGGAAGGTCTGGTCAAGGTCTAGGGTGAAGAGTCTCAAAGAATACTATTGAAAGGAATAATTACTTTGATTGGGGTTTCCCCTCAAGGAGGGGGGGGGGTTTGCCTTGGAATGTGCCTACATCTTGTGTTCATTATTTTATGTGATGTTGCTTTTGGTAATTGCTTGATGATCTAAACAAAGAAGATTTAAAGAATAATAATAATAAGAAATATCACAGTTATCAAGATAGGGAAAATATTTAATGTATTTTTGATTTCCCAACATGGTATCAGAGCTTTGGTGAAGAAAGAAGAAAAATACAGATCCATTCATAGGAACTATCTTAATGAAGGAGCCTGTCATATTCAAGGTAGATGTGTAACTCTATCAAGGGTGAGAACAATCTTGAAGGAGCATCTAACTTCAGATCCTAGAAGAAGAGGATTGACCTAATCCTCGAGAAGAACAAGGTATTGGACTTGGTTAAAGGAAATGTAAAGAACCTTAGAGAAGAAGCCAATGATGCCGATAAAGCAAAATTCAGGGATTTAGAATTGGTGGCTATGACTCTGATGGTAGAAGGGATAAAAGAAAATATTGTCCCATTCATAAATAACTTTGATCATGCTCAGGAGATATATGAATCTTTGTCGAAGTTGTTCACTATTAAGAACATTGGTCAATAACAAGTTTGAAGAATGAGTTGAGGTCTACAAAGATGACTAAAGAATATATTGTGGAAACTTTCTTTGTGAGGATAGCTAGACTTAGGGATGATCTCTTGGCCATCAATGAGATTGTTCAGGAATAAGATATGTATCTCATGTCTTTTCAGTTTTGGGTTCATGTACTCATTTGGTTTTGATTATATTAAATACTAATCACGCTTCTCCTTCTGTTGTCATGATTAGGGAAAACATCTACAAGGAGTATCTCTCAAGACAAGGTTAGTCGTGAATCAAAGGTATGCTTTGAATACATTGATTGAAATAATTATTAATTTGATGATCTATTACTAACTATGTTATGACTAGCTGTATTGAATGTTAGTGATTCTTGTTTGGGTGATTCATCTCTTGATAAATCTACCCACCCCACTCATATTCTTGATTGACTATGTAGAACCCTAGATAGGTTTTGGAAAACCCTAACCGAAGGGTATGCTGATGTGAATGTTTGAAATCCTAAGCTGCTTAGGGATATCGTGAACTTCTAGTCGAAGTTTTATTGATGAAGTCATGTTTGGGATTTTGGTATGATTGGGAAATCCTAACTTGTGAGGATTGAATGATGAGGTCTAAAATCTCGAACCTTTGAAGTTTTGGTAATGTTGGGTTTGTTATGTCTCTACATTGGAGCCCTAACTTTATTAGGGTTTGGTGGAATATGTGATTATACATTGGAACCCTAGCTCATTGGGGTTTGGTGGAATGTGTGAGCAAGACCCTTACATAGTCTTAGAATTGATTTACTTGGTATGTGAGTGTTGACTGATCAAACCCTAGTATAATCAAATTGTTTGTGTGTCTAAATCTTATTTGATATTGTTGTGAAGTTGGGTTTTACTAACACATGATATTAAATGTATTTTTTATGAGGATGAAATCTAAGCATATATATAAATATGTCCTTTTGATTGAAGGCCTAGGTTGGTCTAGATCAAATGTGTTTATGGACATATGATATGCTTATGTATGGTTATCAATTCCTAGATATGTGTGTTGACCTAGTCACTAATGGTCATGAGTTTTAGGATTTTATGGAAGTCCTTGTCTGAGATTCTAGGATGATGTTTGGAAATCTAGGGTGTTATAGATAAATCCTAGTGAAGTTAAAAGTCCTTTAGTATGTGTGATATAACAATGTGAAATCCATTAAGTGCTTGTTGAATATGAAAATCTAGGGTTTTACAGTTAAATCCTAGTAGTGATATTGTCTAGTGTGAAATATAACAATCTGAGATCTATGTATTTAATGATTTTTGAGATTGTGGAATTCTAAGGTTTTGGAATTAAACATTCGTCAAAGTAAAATCTTTGAACTATGATGATTCGAGGTCTATGCGAGGTTGTTGAGTTTGTGAAAATGGAATTCTAGGGTTTTGGAGTTGAACCTTAGTCGAAGTAGAAATCTCCGATGAATGTTGACTATATAATTTGAGACTTGTGAAGAAATTGTTGAAATTTGAATTTTTGGTTGAGCATGATGATTGCTTGGAAATCTAAGTTTTGCAACTAACCTTAGTAGTAGTTGGTCATGTTAGTGACTGATTGATGGTTGATAGAAAATCTAGGGGGTTGGAACTAACCCTAGTGGAAGCTGGTCAAGTTGATGACTAAGCTGTGGTTGACTTTGATTGATTTGTTTGTATGAAATCTAGGATTTATATGAATCCCTAGTGAGCAGTCTAACATATGTATTTTGAAAGGTTGTTAGATGCTTTGAAGATCAATATTTGTTTTGAATTATTTGTACGGTTTGATACATGTTGTAGTAAGGTATGTCATACCTTTGGAAGACACATTGAAACCCTAGATGGAATGAATGATCTTATGAAAGAGTCTAGGGTGTGTAAAGTACCTAGCAAGATTTTGAAGAGTATATGTCTCTTGTCTGTAATTAAGTTTGGGTATCTGATATGTATAATGATGAAATTCTTCTATGATTATGATATGACTAACATCATGCTTCTTTAGATTTGGTTGTACCTTCTATCTAAGATGTGCAGGTACAGTATTCAACTTGGTGAAGATGCTCGATGTAACAAGCAAGCTGTACTGGTACACAATATTCAACTCGATGAAGATGCTCGATGTGACGAACGTGATGAAGATGACAATAACTCTGATGAAATGGTTGGAAGCCACGAAAGATTCTCTTACGTCGAAAAAGAAGAGGCCGATCTCCTAGAGGAAGCATGAATAGAAGAGATCTCCCTAAGATTAAGAGGGAGTCCAGATAAAGAGGTGCTTGGGAGAGAATGGACACTTTTGATACATTGGATCAAGGAGTGTTGAGGGTTTGCGAGTGAAGCATTGTATGGGAAGACATATGGATGACTTTTTGTGTTAATGTCTGGGTCATGAAGTTTGAAAGGTGGCGTTGGTCATTGACCTCTGACATGAACCTGGATTTTGGGTTGATGGTTAGCAAGTAAGCATGATGGTACCTAGAGGGGCTGAAATATTGAGTCCATATTATTCCCACTTGGATAGATTTCTTTGGTTAGGAATCTAGTCCATGGCATTGCGGTGCCTAAATTGTTGAGTGATTGTTGAGTGATTGTTGAGTGATCCTATCCTAACATGCATGTAGTAAAGCTAATACTAAGTGTAATCATAAAGCCAGTGAAACCAACATCACATCAAGTCAATATAAATATGTCTGCCTATATGATTACTCATGCAACAAATCCCAAAGGGAATGAAAACCCAAACACATGTTTATATGCTGTGGGGGGAGGTTGAAAAATATGATGCCACACATGGATGATTATGTGAAAAGAGGTAAGAAAATGATGTAATCTAGTCCATGAGGTCTTCTCTTGCAACCAAAATATAGAGATGTCAACAACCAAGCTCATAAACTTTTGATGACTGGTGACCTATGGAATTTCACTTCCACCATTGTCCTTATTATTTATGTCATGGATTATGGCCTTCATTGGGTTATGATTAGTAGGAAAGGGAGGCTGATGAGATGGAGAAACACAAGTAGGTTGCACATGATGATTACACTGGAGAGGGGAGAATATGGAGTGATCGAAACCCTGAGGGTGCGTTCAAGGAGGAAAAGTATAATCAATGAAGGGCTTCTCCTTGACACTATTCTCGGGAGGGGGGAAGGGCTCATAGTTACTTGAGATCATATGACTAGGGGTGAGGGAATCACACGATGAAGACTCAATATGACAACTAATAGGAAAAAGGGAGAAAGAAATATCGTATTCAATGGGCTGTGCTTTCCCAAAATCATAATCTAAAGGCTCCAGTGATTTGAACATAGAATCATATTCAGGAGAAGTGGGAGCCTTATCAATTCCCTTAGTGTCAAAGATTGGGTCTCTCGTAAAAGGAAAATTGATCACTTCCAAATGCCCCTATTTATGTAAAGGAAAATGAAGATTCTCCTTTCTAAGGGTATCAATGGGTATGTGATCATAAATAGTGTTCGAGGGGAAGGGAAGACGAATCTCATCCTCATCCTCCTTGTCGGTGTCGTAAATGGGAGAACAATCAAATTGAGGACCAAAAATTTCCCATTTCTCATTTTCAATGTGGAAATAATATTCAATGTTGTTTTTCAAGGGCTAATGGATCATCTCTCTGAAGGTTTTCAAATGAGGATTCATCAGGAGTAATATCCTTGAGAAAGGTAGGGTCGGTCTCAATTTCACTTTCCATAAATTCATCCTTCCCAGCACACATGTCCTCAAAATCATCATTTTCATCATGTGGACCCAAGGAGGACTCATCTTTTTGCTCATTACCTAGATTATTAATGTCTTGATGATGCATGATGAAGGCTTCCTCTTGGATGCTTAATGTAGGGTGTAAAAATATCTAAGAAAGCCATCATCAACAAACTCTTCAATAGATGAGATGCTCTTAGGTTCATGATCATGCAACCATGAGTTATGAACAATGAGAGATCCCATGAACAATAACATAAGGACATCTTGGTGGACAACCTTCTCTCTTGAAGCATGTGCATTAAATCTTTCTACGTGGTCAATTACGGAGAGTGGATCACCATCAAACACGGTCACACCATATGCCATCCTTCCTATGACATGATTAGGATGCCCAAGGATGCTAGCAATGTTCAAATCGGGAAATTTATCAAAGAACGACAACCTATTTGAGGTATACATGAAAAATGTGTAGGAGTCGTCAAGGTGAAATTAAATATGCCTAGAAAAATGCTTGTTGACCCTACAAGCATCGACCTTAAAGTTCAATGAAGAAGTAGGGCTTAGTTATTCCAATGGAGTTGCCAATCAATGATATTTCAATATGTCGTATGGGGAACAAAACACACGTTTTGTGTCCCGGCAACGACGCCAAAATGTTACTGCTCAAACTAGCAGGGGACCTAAAGGGGATCCTTAAAGGGAAAATGCTAGACTAAGGGCAAAAAAATTGAGACTTAGCTTATTGTCACCTCAGCTAAGGATCCCTTCTATTTACAGACTTTCACCGATGGGAGGAGACCCAATAAATTAGAGAGTCACCAATGAAGGATAAATCAATGGATGGATGTGGAGTGATCGAAATAATCCGCTTCCCAGAAGAGTTTGAAAGATGGAGCTTGCTTGCTTTCTAAGCAAGGTACATTGTCTCCTAGGAAAATGAAGGGAGGATTTGAGGGTTAGGTTTTTGGGATATGACTTGTGAAGGAGTTTCCCAATCTCTAAAATCCTTGTTGAAATTGGTATCCTGGATAGTTCTTAAGGAATTGTCTTTCAAAAGAACGAGACCACACGAGACCAAGTGGACCTGGTCTAGGTCGGGAGGAAGGAGTTTAGCAACCAATTGTGTCCTTATCCTAGACAAGGTAGGGGAAAGGATCAAAGAAATAATATTCACTTAAAGGTGTTGAATTGATCCAATAAGGTACTAGCCTTTGTAGATACTAGGGAAAAATTTGATCTCGGAGCTAGGGCTTAGCTTTTCTCACAACTCGATTGTCAAAATGGCCTCAAATTTGGAGGAGGTATTGAGGAAACACCATCGCAGGAGTGGATATGAGATCAAACTTTTTGGAGGGCTAGTTCACTCGGAAAATGATGCAGTAGGTGGCCCAACTTGGCTAGACCCAACAAAAGGTGAACAAATTTTTTTTAAGGTGACCATATTTTGGTAGATCAGTGCCTTTAGTCTTGGGGGAATGGAGTCTATGATGAATATGAGTGAGGACCTTTGGTTCTTCATCAAAGAGGCCTCAAAACTATTTCGCTAGCCTTCTAGGTCAAAGAGAAGAAACTTGCAACTTTTATATTTTGATGTGTAAAAGGTGATGGATTATCAAGATCAATACGTTAATAAGATTACCCCTAGGAGATTTCATTCACATTACATGGCTCATACACTGAGATATTCTATAATAGAGACAAAATTCCACAATTTAAAGCAATAAATGCATGCAACAATTAGCCCTAAGAATAGCAAAATCCCAGCCCAATGTATATGACAAAGTAAAACAAGAAAAACATTAAAATAATGTACTTACATGTAATAGAATATATCCAACCATCCACAATTTGACAAGGGATAAGCTCCAAGATAAGATAGACCAAATCAACACATCAAAATACATCCATAAAGCTTCAATTCATCCACTAAGAAAAAGTGCGAAATTCTCGAGAGAGAGAAGATATCTAATCCAAAGTGATGATGAGAAAATGAACTCATCTCACTTGTATTTATACACTAATGAGGAGTTTGAATTAGCCTTCTTGGCCTACATAAGCCCCAAAAATAAAATAATGTTATAATAATCTAACTTTTGGTGACAATCCCACCAAACTAACTCACAAATGAAAAAATAAGTCTCTCAATAGGTCAAATAACAATATATGCATGTCGTAGGGCGCTCTAAAAGTCCTAATGAGGTCCATGGGTGCCATAATGAAGAGTAGGACCTTCAAAACTGATGGACAATGGGTTGGCCCCTTGTTCTCCAAACAATAAACCATGTGGTGCTCCCAATGGGTGTGGGGGCACAATAATAACCTCATGGGTCTCTAAATGAGTCGAAGATGCCTGTGGATCGTCTACAAGGGCTCTGATGATGGTGTAGGTACCACATCATCCTACAAGTCCTAGGTCAGTTTCCACGTACATGGCACATCTTTGGGGCTGGCTGGGCAAAGGTGAACGAGGTGCATCTTCCTCGTCCGATAAGAGTATCTCTAGCATATTTGACAATCCTCGGGGATCCATGGAGTGATGTCTACTACTATGGAGGCCCATGGCTCTTAACACACACCCTACATGTGCCAATGTAGCCATCTGGAGGATTAGGACCCTGTATAGGGAGACCAAACCCAAGATGGAGACCATCTGCAATCCTACATAAGATCCAATGCGTCCCTTAACCTTCCAGGACAACAAGTCATTAGAGAGATCGAGTAAATGAGCTTACCAACCATGAACCACAGGTGGGGACTTCATGATGGTCTGCCCTTCCATAATGGGCTTTGGGACGTGCTAATGTCTCGTAACTCCAAATGGGGTTAATCAAGTATCCTATTAGGTGGTTTCTACTTCTAAAGGGGATAATATGTTAAAGGTACATCCTTCAAAAGGTGGTGGCATGTGACAAATAGGTGAATGAAGTAAGGGATCAGAAGGGGCAACCTTGGGCCATATGATGGGGTACAAGGGTAGCTAATAAAAGGGAAGCCCACACTTGGGTTTATAACGTATAGGAGGGCGAAATCATGGTATATGAATTGCCCCGACCTTGATTTTAGCCTTTTTATGATTTTCTTTGATTAAATTCTCAGGGCTCAAGGGGTAAGAGCATGATGTATGAGATATAGCAATGGATACCCCCTTTTTGGGTAGGGCAGTTCATTGCCCACCAGGGGGTTGGGACAATCATGGGTTCCTATATGATGAAGGAGGCTTATAGTACCTATAGGAACGAGGATGATGGCCATGATGATGGGGTAAAGCTCATGTATTGGATTTTTCTTACATGCTAAATGTGTTTGTTCGGACCATATTTTGCATTTTGTGGTACATTTTTCCTATTGAATGTGGACACATATGCTTTTATCTTTATTTTTAGCTGCATCAACCTCTGGGGCATCATTCCAGGCTTGACCCAACGTTTGGGCAAGGGGAAGGGTGTGATAGCCTTATGTGGACCCAATGGAGGGATGTGGACCCAGGTGGGAGAAATGATGAACAAGGTAATAATGAGTGGAAAGGGGGTGATATATGTGGGTAAGAGAACATGACCACACAACCAAAATCAGGGTTTCCCATGAAATACCATTCCTAAAGCCAAATGGTCGGTAAAAGAGATCCCACAAGACTAGAATCCAAGGTTAATACCCAAAAGGGTTCTAGGGGACAAGAGGATAGACCTAGCCCATTATTTCTGCTAAATCCCCCCATTAATCCATGCCCAAAAGTGTCCATGATAAGAAAACTACAATACTCAATTGCCAAATGGCAAGGCATACCTTTAGGTTTGGGACGCCCACCTTGAAACATGCGATCATGGCAGATGGGCAAGGGACCACATGGCTGGCTCAAGTGGAAGAGAAATGACACAATGAGCTAGTTGGTGTCTGCAAGGGGCTGTTGGCTGTCTGTTGAGGACCATCTTGGACTTTTTTTTTTCTCCTAGGGGTATCACCCACAAAATGGTGGATAATAGGCTCCATGAGTTTGACCCTTAGCATGTTATTTCATTTCTTTATGTTATATGTAGTTTATAAGAAATCCAGGGTTAAACCCCTCGTTCCTTGTTCATTGGTGCGATATAGATTGAACATTGCATAACACATCGGTGGCACACATTAAGTGTGACCCACCTACCTTCCAAAATTTTAGGGGGGGGGTACTATTTGTCACTTATGCGACTAAACAATGCACATGTCCCCTTCCGCTCGATCTCCACCACGTGGCTACTTATGTACATTGGAGGTTCACATAAATTGTAGCCCCCCCACCTTCATTACATCCTCTTTGTCAAGAGCGGATGTTTCCCAAAAACCTCACAATGAGTCTTTGCGCTAGATGCAAGGCATGACAAAGACTTCTCTATTTGTTGATGCTAAATTTGACTTCACACCTTCTATTAGTCTGTGCCCACTCACAAGGAACATGGTTTTTTTGACGTCATTCTAACATTACTCCACCATGCATGTTACTTGTGATTGTGCGCAGACTAACATAAGGTAAAAAGTAAAATTTGGCAACGACAAACAAAGAGGCCTCCATCAATTCAAATATTCATTGTGAAGTTTTGGGGAGATAAGCACGCTTGAAAAATAGGGTGTAATGAAGATATTTCTATCAACAATTGTGCTGCAATTGATGAGTGCACACCACCCGCTCCCCTAAAGGTCGGAAGGTATGGGGCCCACATTGTGGGCCACATGTCATCCAAAACCGACCCCCTTGGCCATCCAAAAGACATTTCATCCTGTCACATGTTATGTTGACAATGCGCCACATCAAAAATCTTGCCACATCATATGTACACATCATTTAGAGTTCCATGTGACAGCCATGTAGCCATACCTGGCTTATGTGGCATCTACCACCTCAACCTATGACATGGGTCTCATTGGTCTAGGTTCTTCATGCAAATCAATGTTTTCCTATTTATGGATGGGAAAGGGATTTTGTCTTGCCCTTTGTTAAGAGTGCCAACGTGCCCATATTCAGAGAAATTGTTCCACACCTATGCGACATGACGCAAACCTTGACAGCATGTGATAGGCATATTTCCGTTCCATGCCTTTTGGTGATCATTCCTAATTCCACAAATGCCTCTTGGAAAACTCGATGCAACACGACGTGAATAATCTACTTTCGACAATGAGAATTTTCTAGTTCCGCGCCCCTGCCAACTCCACACCTTCTATCATCTCCGCACCAGCTCCAAAGTTGGTACTCTTAACACTTGGCGCAACACAGTATTAATGCTAATCACCATCATTAGGTGATTAATATTAGGATTAGTGGTAATCTCGGTGATTGAGTTAATGCCTCCACCCTTGTGAATTGTTGATTTCCTTTACAATTTTATCAAGGCTCATTCAACTCGAGTATAAGTCTAGACTTGTAACACAGACCTATTCTTGAATGAATTATTCATTCAACCCAACACTCTAAGCACCATTCATAGCCATGATATGTGCAATAACCCTGTCAACATGCCCTTAAACAGACCATGCCATAACTAGCATGATTCAACGAATACAAGTTCAAGAACAACATATTATGCCGCAAAGTAAATTACCCAAAGTTATACTAGATCCGTTATTAACCATTCATTGCAGTGTCAAGATGACATCAATCTTAACTAGTCAAATGTTCATGACTAAAGGGGTCAAGTATTCAGTCATATACAACAAATATCCATACAATCTTTTAGCAAGCCATATATGACACTTTAACAATGAGTTTCATTAGTTAGACAACAGGGTCTCCTTAACAGTTATAACACCCAAGCCATAGAATTTCACACACCATAACAACTTAACTTGGTTCATCCTAATGCAATACATAAACATGTAAATAAATCTGCAATTCGGGGAACATATTAACATCTACAAGAATTTACAAGTCCCTCACATCAGGAGAATAATCATACAAACATCTCAGTGCAAATATACAAGAACATTCCTCATCAATAGTGCTAATACAACCATAGTTATCCAACAACATTAATTTTCATTCGAGTGCAATAATTATACATATGAGATACAAATAAACAACTTATCTCATTATTTCAATGACTGAAAACTGAGAGAGGGACTTTCACTCTCCTTCCAAGCATAGGTCGATTGCACAACTAATGTTTCTTGCAATTAACAACCCCTAAGCCAGATTCAAAACTTGAGGAGTGAAGTGCTTAAGGGAATTTCACACCAGTCCAGTTAACAAATTCACATGGCAATCTAGAGCACATAGCACCTCCACTTGACACTCAGTATCCCAGAGCACACAATGTCTCCAGCCAAACAACACTTTAGGGAATTCAAAGCACACAGTGAACCACCCATTCAATCACTACATGAATCCAAAGCCTAGAGTATCTCCACCCATTTCGTTCTTTAGAAATCCAAAGCCCATAGTGCCTCCACCTGTAATTCGACAGAACTCCAAAGCACACCATGTGCCCACCTACTAAATTCCGTGTGGATCTAGAGAGCTCAGTCTCCACATCAAGCATAAAAATCCATAGTGCATTAGCCAATGACCCTAGTTGATAATGAAAGAAAGGAATCCATAGCACAATTTTATAGCTCCACATGTTTTTCGTTTATCTTTCCCCAACCTTCACCTTCATTGTCTATGCTTACTCCCCTATTCCTCTTCTATGCATCCTCTCTATGTCTCCATGCCTTCCCATTGTTTGTTCTGTTCTTTTCTTGTTTGCATGTTGATTAGAGCCAACTCATCACACACGAGAAGGATTGGCTTATTCTTTTTCTCAGTCACCCATCCACCATATTTAATGCTTTCACAACTCGTTTCTAATTTCAACAGGGATATAGGTGGAAATCAAATGTTGAATTATGAGCTTGGCTATTTCGACAAGCAATTTCCAAGCAACTTCTCCTCCAGAAACTCTGAATCTATGTCCTCTTCGAGTCTAATCATGTTTACATTTATCATAATTAATTAGAATTTTACATGAAGGGGAAACCAAAAATGGATGTGACAAACCCCACCCGTGCTCGGTGTTCTATACCTGAATGAAAAATTTTACAATGAGCTTTCTATACAAACAACTCTCTTTATGTTTGCTTACACAACAAATAAAAATGGGTATGATACATTCATTTTCTCATCCATTTCCATAGTGGCTTCATCTAGTGAAAGGTGGTATTTTGGGCAAAAAATTGAGGTTGTTTGGACTACCTTTGAGGGTTGTTCATTAGTACCATTCACCAAGTTTGTTGATTGTCCCTTTTGCAGACCTTTGGGGCAGTAATTAATAGTCTTCAGGACTGCCTTCTAGGTAGAGATTGAGTGTCTCAAAAGTAGCATTTTGTGGCATTGTGTGGGCAATCTAACACTGCCTTTTGGGTAGAAATTCGCAGACTATCTTTTGGACAAACTTTGTTGTATCTTAAGGCAAAATTTCATTGGTGCATTTTCCAAGAAAGGGAAGTGTTTGAACCTTATTTTGTGTATCCAAACAAGCAACCCAAAAGGCCATTGAAATTCCATCATCGTAACATCAAATTTCTTTAAATTTTGTTCACTCATTTGGAATCTTTTCAAAGAATTTTCTTCCTTTTAGACATTGTTGTAATAAGCTCTTCATTGAGAACAAAGGAGCCTTGATTTTCCTTAGTTTTTTCTTTTAATCAGTGGCCCAACCTCATCGTACATTTTGGCTTGAGAATTCATTTCTCTTATAACTTGATTGGAACAGGTATATTTCCTCTTTGAGGGAAGTTTTTGCAAACCCTTTTCCAAAGGATCCTCTCTATCCCTCATTCAACAAGAGGGATCTCACTTTTATAAAATATTAATTTTTTTTTTTGGGAGCTTGGGGATTTTCCCCTTGGCATCCCTCTTCTTTAGTTGGGGAAGGTGTCCTTTGGATGGTTGCTTGAGTGGCTATCTTGTTTCTTTGATTTTTATGCACCTTAAGTTTCTCTAACTTTTCATCTCATTTTTACGTGTTATACAAATTTAATGGTTGAATGATCTTGCTTAAATTCACTTGATAAATCCATTTGTCTCATTCATCTCTCTACTATAAATGATTTTTTCTTTCAGTTAGTAGATTAACTTGTTTTTACATCATTCTTGCAATCTCATTTAGTTTAATTGCTACAATCTCATTAGTTAGTTTCATCTTTAATTGTCATTGTAAAACATTGTTTTCATAGCTAATATTTCCATTTTGGCACCAAAATATCAACCTCCAATGTAAGTTAGTTGACGTAGATGGTATGGACCCTCTATCGCCTATCAACTCTTCACTTTGAGATCAGGGCCCAGGCAAGGATGAGGTCTGGGGAAACAAAGTTATTTGAAACTTTTTTAAGAGCTTAAGAAACTTAAAATTAACCAAGATAATCTCATCACATTTCATCATCATTTAGGTTTGTGTTTCATGTACTAATATTTTGAATAAGTCTTTTATATTGAATAGATTTTATTTGCTTGCAAGTATCACAATTATCACTCAAGCATTTTTCCAAGTTGATGAGCATTTATTTCATTCTCAAGCACTTGTCTCATTTATTGCACTTGCTAAAGTTGTAAATTGCCAACATTACTTTTACATCTATCTTGTAGCACTTTGTTTTCTTTCTAAGTTGTTTTGCAAAGTTATATTTTCACTTTGAATATGCTTAACAAGTAGTTATACTTGGGCACTAGCCTTGGCTTTCTATATTTGTGGATGCATGTACTCACTGATTTTTAATTGTAATTAGTATTATATATTTGAAGTATTAGCTCCTAGAAAACTAACTTGCTAGCTTTTAGCTCACTAAAACCCTTTCTCCACGATAATCCCAGGTGTGGATTAAGGCGACAACACTCCCATAAACAATTTCTATTACTTTCTAACTTGTTGGTGCCTTCGACAATGTAGAGTTCACACATCTTTCAAATGCATCTCTTCATCTGTAGTGCTGTTAGTTGTTGAACTATTATGAGTTTTCTTATTTCTTGCAACATCATTTCTTCCCCTCTATCGCTGAGGCATTATATTGATTTGTTGTAGCATTCAATTTTGGTCTTATGGATTGCCAACTAATCCATGTTGACCAATATGTTGTATGAACCCATTGATAATAAGTTCAGGTATGCATGTATGGGCATGCCATTTATTATGACTAGGCATGACCTCACCACATTTTCGACTCGTCTCTTAGTCCTCATTGCTAGCTATACCAACTATGATATTTCACGAGCTATCTTATGTAATGCATATTTTGCAATATTAGGGCTAACATAACGGAAATTAGAACTTGGGTGTATCAGAGTTGAAACTGGACGATTATTAATCATACCTTCCATTTTGATCACCGATGCTTGGTTATCGACCCCCAGGTTGTTCAATGTGGCATAAATTTGTGGGACGCTATGAGCCACACCTTCACAGTCTCTGCTTCTCGTACGTTGTACACTCTTGGACCATTCCTTTGTCGCTAAGGAAAATGTCTCTGCTAGTGATTTTTTCTACAAGTCCAACATTGCATAGGTCCTCCTCTAAACCTCTCAGCTTCTACTCCTGCAAGCACAATGAATCAGTCCTTATCAATAGTGAATTGCTCTCGGTAGACATGGCAAACTTAACATTTCGTTGTCCTGGCTTATTTTCCGCAGACCTTTGTCCTTTCCCTTTAAAATTAGATTTTACCCTTGTTTTCCAATCAACCCTAAACTCAAAATTGTGCTTGGATTGTTCATAGTAATACTTCATTTTCTTTATGGAATCCTCAAATGTTTTAGGCTCATCAAATTCTATTCTATTCCCGAGTTCTTGTGGAAATACATTGAGGTACCTTTGGATATTTTATTTCTCATCCTTGAGGTAAGGCATATACCTCAACAACTCTAAGAATATAGTTGTATATTCATCAACTATTAGTTTCCATGGTTTGTGCTCTTAGAATTCTTTGGCCTTGCTGTCATAGTACCTTTCAGATGGGTACTTTTCCCTGAAATACCTCTCAAATCTCCTCCAGGACAACTCTTTGCCTCTGATATATTTTACATTCCTCAAATCTTCCCACTAGATATCAACCTTTCCATTCAAGCTAAAAATGATTACTCTTGCCTTCATTCTCAAAGTAATCATGCACCTTGAAATACTTAATCCCTAGCAACTATGCCTCTACTTCCTCAACCTTCTTCACCTCTCCATCAAATGTAGGAGGATTTTCCTTCTTAAATTATTTGGCATGAAATATTTTCTATTCCCTTTCTGCTGATAATGTCTTTTAGTTGTAGCAATAGATAGTTTCTCATGACTGACTATTCTCCTCTTGGGAGTACTTAGTGGAGTTCCACCTCTCACTATATCCTCTCTTGCTTGGCTATGTCTTTTCTTGGATCTACTTCCTTCTCCAACATCAACCCTCAATTCATGCCTTCCAAGTCCTGATGGAATTTTCCCGCCTTTATATTTTCCTAGGTTGCTAGGCTCACCAGAATCATGCAAATCTAAGAGGCTCCGTAGTATTATTGTGTTTGATTTTGCTTTATTTTCTTGAGCCATGACAATCCTTTCATTGTTAATCTTATAAATTCTCAGCCCAGCTCTTATACTTCTTAGGGTGTTCGTCTGTCAATCCAATTAGGGGATTTTTCCTCTCTCTTTTTCTCCACTAACTCTTCTTCACGACCATGATGGGATTTATCAATGCTATACTGCTCCATTATGTTATTCATCCTTGGTGTCTTCTTATATGTTGTTACACACACATAACTGTTAGCCAAAAATATATAAATAATCATATTTACCCATCACCTTGGCTATCTTGTAATAAGCACGTGGATATAAGGATATCTGAAACACCAAATTTCAAGTTATTATGATAGTTAGAAAATAATCAACATATCAGAATCAATACTTGCATGCATCATGCAATGCATAATCAAAATGTTAGAAGCAACATAGATCATATGCAACAACCAAATATTTATTTATTTTCCTTTTTTTTTTTTGTCTGAGGCCCATTCAATCTAAGTGATGAAATTGGGCACTCTAATACCACAATGTAACACTCCCTCCCACCCCTTTAGGGTTTTGAGGTTGAATGGGAGGTGTTACTTCTAATTAACCCAACATCCATGGTCACATCATGGAAATGGGGTTAGAAAATTTCTCCTTCACCAAAGTGATCAAAATTAACTTTGGATAGCACCATTACTTCTAGCTCATCAAGAGCTTTCCGACGATATACATTTTATCTCAATCTGATGCATAGATCACGTGGAAACCCCACCTCACCTTGTTGGTCGACATTACCACTAATCCTAAAGATTAATCACATAACAATGGGGATTAGCATTAATACGGCATTGCGCCAAGTGTTAAGAGTACCATGGATAATTCCATGTGGCACCTACCACTTCACCTGGCACATGGCCCCCACAAGTACGACCCTTAGCATGTTATTTCATTGTTTTACATTATATGCAGTTAATAAGAAATCTAGGGTTAAACCACTCATTACTTGTCCACTGACGTGACATATATTGAACACTGCTTACCACATCAATGACCCACATTAAATGTTGGCCCCCCTACTTTTCGACCTTTAACGAGGGAGGGAGGGGGGTTTCACTATTTGTCGCTTATGCGACTAAACAACTCACATCTTCCCCTCCACCCAATCTCCACCATGTGGTCACTAGCTACCTATGTAAATTGGTAGATGGTGTAAATTGTGGGGCCCCCTCCCTTCCAATAGATAATGAAAGGGGGGTCTGCACTCATCAATTGCAACACCATTTTTGATAGAAATATATCCATTACGTGCTTACTGTCAAGTGCGCCTATTTCCTTGAAACCTCACAACAAATCTTGGTGCTAGACAAAATGCACAACAGGGAGTTCTCTGTTTGTTGACACCAAATTTGACCTCGCACCTTTTGTTAGTCCATGAACAATCACAAGGGACATGCCTTGCTGACATCATATTGATGTTGTGGTGACATCACTTCGCCACGTGGAATCCATCCTCTGAGGATACCATGTGTCATCTTAAATTTCCCCCTCGTCCATCCAAAAAGGCCATTTTTCTCTTCCACATGTCAAGCTGTTAATGTGCCATGTTAGTAGTCTTGCCATGTCATATGCACATGTCATCCAGAGTTCGACATGGCATCCACATTTCCATACTTGACCTATGTGGCATCTTCCACCTCAACTTATGACATGGGTCCCATCTTTCTCAATCCTCTGTGAAAATAGTTGTTTTCCCATTTATGGATGGGAAAGACATTCTGTCTCTCCCTTTATCAATAGTGCTACTATTCCCATACTAGGAGAAATCATTTCACACCTCAACACTGTGATGAAAACCTTGGCGGTAAGTGATGGGTATATTCCCGTCCTGCTCCTTTTGTTGACTATGCCCAATTCTAAAAATTCCTCTTAGAAAACCCAATGCGACGTGATGTGAATAATCCATGTTCGATAATGGGAAATTTTCCATCTCACACTCTTGTTAGCTTCACGCCTTTTGTCATCTTTGTGCCAGCTCCTAAGATGGTACTCTTAACACTTGGCGCAATGCCGTATTAATGCTAATCCCCATTGTTATGTGATTAATCTTTAGGATTAGTGGTAATGTCGACGATTAAGTTAATGCCTCCACCCTTGTGAATTTTCGATTTCCTTTACAAATTTATCAAGGCTCATTCGGCCGATTACAAGTCTAGAATTGCAACACAAATCTCTTCCAGAATGAATTCTTCATTCAACCCTAACACTCTAAATACCATTCATAGCCATGATATGTGTAATAAGGCTATTAACATGCCCTTAAACACATCATGCCATAATTAACATGATTAAGTGAATACAAGTTCAACAACAACATATCATGCCATAGAGCAAATTACCCATAGTTCTACTAGATCCGCTATTAAACATACATTGCAACATCAAGACGACATCGGTCTTAGCCAGTCAAATGTCCATGACTAAAGGGGTCAAGCAATCAATCATATACAAAAAAGATCCATGCAATCTCTTAGAAAGCCATATACAACACTTCAACAATGAGTTTCATTAGTTCTTAGACAAAGGGTCTCCTTAACACTTTTAACACCCAAGCCATGAATTTCACACACCATAACAACTTAACTTGGTTCATTCTACTACCATACAAAAACGTGTAAATAAATATGCAATTCAAGAAACATATCAACATCTACATGGATTTACAAGTCCCTCGCATCATGAGAATAATCATACAAACATCTCATTGCAAATATACAAGAACACATATTCCTCACCTATAGTGTTGATACACTCATAGTCATATAACACCATTAATTTTCATTCATGTGCAATAGGTATACATAGAGATACAAGTAAGAAACTTATCATATTAATTGAATGATCAACAATTGAGAGAGGGAATTCAACTCTCCTCTGAATTTTAGGCCAACTGCACTGCTATTATTTCTTGCAGTTAACCACCCTCGAGCTAGATTCAGAAACTGAGTGAAGTGCTCAAGGGAATTTCACACTAGCCCAGTTAACAAATTCACATGGAAATCCAAAGCACACAGTGCATCCACTTGACACTTGAGAGTCCATAACACAATGTCTCCACCCAAACAACACTTCAGGAAATCTAGAGCACAAAGTGCTCCACACAATCAATCACTACAAGAATCTAGAGGCCAAAGTGTCTCCACCTGAATAATTCTTCAGGAATCTAGAGTCCATAGTGCCTCCACCTGCAATCTGGTGGGACTCCAGAGCACACCATGTCCCAACTTGTTAAATTCCATGGGGATCTAGAGAATTCGATTTCCACCTATTAAATCAAGCACATGAATCCAAAGCACACTTGCTAGTGGCTCTACCTGATAATAAAACACAAGAATCCAAAGCATAATTCCGCAACTCCACCAGCTGTTCGTTTCTCTTTTTCCAGCCTTCGCCTTCACTATCTACGCTTACTCCCTTATTCCTCTTTTATGCATCCTCTATATGTCTCCATGCCTTCCCATTATCTATTTTGTTCTTTTCTTGTTGTGTGTTGACCACAACTAACTCATCCCATGCGAGCAAGACTGGCTCATCCTTTTTCTTAGGCATCCATATGCCATCTTTAATGCTTGTTCAACTTTTTTTTAATTTCAACAAGGATATAGGTGGCAATTAAATGCTAAATTCTGAGCTTGGATATTTCCCCAAACAATTCTTAAGCAACTTCTCCTCCATAGACTCTGAATCTATGTCCAACCTCAGTCCAACCATTTTTACATCTATCACAACTAATTACAATTGCACATGAAAGTATTTACATGAGGGGAAAACGAAAAAGATCTGTTACACTGACAATAATTGGATTGAGCAAATTGTGACTGGTTAATCTAAATTTTAGTTAATAACTAATGCACTACTATCAATATGGCTATTTCTAGCCCTAATCCATGTTATTTGTAATTGTCTATGATATGGACTTTCAAACTATAGAATCTTCTCTAAACATCCAAAATTTCTTGCTCCTTTGTTTTCTTGCTGCTGTACATTTGTAAGAAATTTGAGGGCGAGGGTATACTCTTCATTCTTGTATCCTCATTTTTTGTGCATATAAACAAAATTTAAAACCAATAATGATATAGTTAGGTTAGTCTTTAATAGATTATTTATTGATCTAGATTGTCATTAATGTTAATATGAAGCCAAGGAGCTATCAAAGTAGAGCTATCAAAGTAGAGAAGAGAAGCAAGTGTAAGAGCAGAAGATTGAGGAGGAGCGAGCCATATCGGGAATATCACGTGTAATGTATGCCCAAGAAGAACCGAGAGGAAGAATTCATCAAAAGGAGCAAAGAGGAATCATAATGGGTCTTTGAATCTGGTTCAAGAATCAGAGTGAAGCTCAGAGAGAATCAATGATGTATGAATTCGCGGAAGGCAGGCTCAGAGAGAGTTGAGTAGTGGAAAAGTGATAGGCCGAAACCCTGAAGAAAACTCGAAACCATAGGAAAAACACTGAAGAAATGAATCAAAGTCAAAGTGAGGAGACACATGAAGATTGAACGCATAGGAACCGTTGGATCTCAGAGATCTATGGACGAGGTCGAAGGAAATGATCGGCCAATATTAAATCACGCAGACTGGAGTCAAGAAATGAACGACGGAGATTGATTTAAGCAGTAGCAGAAGATGAATCCGGAGAAGGCATCACAACCATCGATGGTAGAAGATCTACGGTCATCGGGTACAAACAAGCTCAGGAGTTAGTCAATGAAGGAAGGAAGATTTAAAGCTATGAGTGGGATTTCGAGCGGATGCAAAATGGTAAGTGGTATTTAGAGGGGAGCGCCTGACATTCAATGATTGACACGTAGCAACTAGAGGAGAGAGAAAAACCACTCATATTGGGTGGGTAACTCTCGTGCAAGTAGTCCACCCGAAATCGCTGTAGACCGTCAGATTTTCAGGATTGAAATCTATGGTGGAGAATGGACTTGGATGCACCATTGTAACACGCCCTAATGTTATATCACATTCGGTTTAATCACAAATCTTGAAGGAGTGTAACGATATAAACTGTCGATTGCGATAAGGCGATGGACCCGACAAAGTTATTAACAACTTGTTAATAACATAATCATATCCGCTCCATCAGCAGCGGGGGAATCGGCTATCAACCATCGGTTGTACTATGGGCACGACTTATAAAGACCTCCAGAATGTTGTGATTGCGATTGTGGGTTTAAAGGAATAACTCCGTCTGTTCATGAATGTTGCGATTACCGTAAAAAATAAGTCTATTGTTTGAATAATAATAAAGATGGCCTCTCTTCCTAATTAACATGTCCTGTGAGTATTGACGAATTCGAAGAGACAGAGGAAGCTGAAGAGTTAGCACAGAGGAAGCTAAAAGATCAAACAAGCATTGAGGAAGCTGAAGCCCAAGTGAGCAAGGAGGAAGCTAAAGGTCAGGCATATCAGGCATATAAAATAGAGAACAAGGAAAGTTTAGGGTTGCTGGTGAATTGTAAGAAACAAAGGAAGCCAAAGTTCTGGCAGAAGTGGAAGGAACAGGAGGATAGAAGTAAGTCATAGGTCCAGTAGAGTTGGGAGCAGAGAATTACAACCAAACAGATCCAGACAGTTTACAATGGAGGGTTGGAGCCCTTGAGGTTGGTGCCTTAGAAATGAAAGGATTGGTGTCCTGGGAGTTGGTGCTCCTAAATACAAGGTTGGTGCCTTGACAAGATAGAGTTGGTGCTCTGGAGGTTGGAGCCTCGTAGAGAGTCCAAGTTGGTGCTTGGCAACTGATTGAAATCATATATATATATATATATATATATATATATCTGTATGGTATGTATGTATGTATAGTACTTGATTTATTGCAAAGATCACACTAATAAAAGCATCTATTCCTATTATCTATTTCTGTGCTCCAAATATAAATGTTTTTAACTGATAAAAATAATAATTGAAAAGAAATACTGATTCACCCCCCCAGTATTTCCAACAATTGGTATTAGAGTAGTCTTCTTCATATCAACCTAACAGCTTGAAGAAGGATTCTTAGTCATGATGACAAATCAAGAAGCATCAGGAAGACCTCCTTTGTTCGATGGCACAAATTTTGGTTTCTAGAAAAAGAGAATGTACTACTACTTAATGTCCCTTGGACCTGAAGTTTGGCTTTCGGTCTTAAATGAGTACATAGCTCCTTCCACTCTTCCAATAGAACAAGACGAGAGGAAAGTCAACGTTGCAAATGCAAAAGCCTTAAACTCCATCACTAGTGGAATCACTGATTCTGAATTTACAAAAGTCATGAATTGTAACTCTGCCAAAGAATTATGGGATAAGCTAATTAGCTTATATGACAGGGATTCAAAATTCAAGAAGGGAAAGCATCAATAGAAGGCAATTTGAAAGTCTGAAAATGGATGATGAAGAAGATATTGCATCATTCTTTCTCCGAGTAGCTGAAGTGGTCAACTCTCTTAAAGGATTGGAAGAAAACATTGAAGAAAGCACCATTGTTCAAAAGGTCTTAAGATCTCTCCTAAACATATTTGACTCCAAAGAAAGTGCCATAGAAGAAATGAAGGATCTAGATACTCTCAAGATGGATGAACTCCATGGAATCCTCATTGCCTATGAGATGAGAAAAGGTTTCCCAAGTTCCAAAGATGTAGCATTCAAAGCCTCAAAATAAAAAAAGGGGAAAGAAAGGAATGTTAGTAGTGATGAATCCAAATTGGTGAAATTTGTATGAAGGTTGAAGAAAGGATCTAAGCTAAAAGGTAAATACCCTTTTATTTGTTTCAAATGTGGAAAAATAGGTCATTATGTTGCAAAATGTCCTCATAAGCATGATAGTGATGATGAAGAAAATTCTAAAAGGATGGTATACAAAAAGAAAGGGTTCAATAAGAAGAATTTCCTCTCTAAGCAAGATGAGTCTGATGAAGATGAATTTGTAGTCATAAAAAAGAAATCAACTAAACAGTTCCCTCACTGCAAAGAAGGTGATGAAGAATCAGATGAAGAAAATGACCATGCTAGAAGCCAAGAAGTATTATTCATGGCATTCACAAATGATGATGACTCAGGGCTAGATGGAAATGTAGATGAATTATTAATAAGTTCCATTGAAGAAAATGAGAAATTATGGAATAAAATCATTTCTCTCAAGGTAGAAAATGAGGAAACAAAAAGAAGGGAAGATCCCTTGAAAAATAAGCTAAAAGAAAAAGAAGAAGCTTGCGAAGAACGTGAAGCTGAAATAGTATCTCTGAGGAAGGAATTGGAGAAAGTTAAAAAGGGTTGGAAAAGCTCTCAAATACTTGACACTATCCTAAATAATAAAAAACCTCAACATGAAAAATCTGGAATAGGTTTTAAAGGAGAATCATCAAGTACTAAGAATAATGCGAAAAGCTATGCCGACGTACTTTCCAGCAACCCAAAAGAAGCAAGATTATTTCATCAAAGGCTCATCCCAGATCCAAAGAATGAAGAGAGAGTAACTCCAAGGAAAAATGTTGATTCAAATCATGGCTATTACAACAGGTAAAAAACTATCTTTTTTGGGCATTGTTTCCATTGTAAAAATTTTGGTCATCAAGCTAGACATTGCATGGCTCGTAAGAATGACACACCAAAATTGAAGGATCAAATAAACAAACCATATGGCCCCAAAGGGCAAGGACAAATCAAGACCTACAATTCTTTTGATCCCTTGACCAAATTTGATCTGATTTGCTCATTATGTAATAATAATGGACACAATGAACAAAATTGCCCACTCAAAAGAGGAAAAGAAAGAAGTGAGAATCCCAACACGGATAAATGTGGCCTAGCTCTATGTGCTCAAAATAATGAAAATCATTGGTTTGTGGATAGCAGGTGCTCCAGACACATGAAGGGGGACAAAAGGAAGTTTGTCTCATTGAACAAAAAGGAAGGAAATGTATCCTTTGGAAGTGGATTTGCCAAAATTGCTGGAAAAGGAACTATTACTCTTATTAACGGAAAAGGAAAAGCTCAAAATGCGTTGCTAGTAAACGGGCTCAAACGCAACCTCCTGAGTGTTAGCCAAACCTGTGATCAAGGACATAATGTTGTCTTTAGCACCAAAGACTTTGAAATAAGGAACTCTTCCTCAGGGGAACTTGTGGCGAAAGGGATTAGAACACTAGACAACATCTACATTTTGAACAAGATTCAAGAAGACAAATGCTACTTAAGTCAACCAGATGAAAGTTGGTTGTGGCACAAGCGACTTGGACATACAAGCTTTGATAGCTTGATCAATATCAGCAAGATTAAAGTAGTATGAGACATTCCAAAGTTATTCGAACCAAATCAAGGAATATGTGGTCCATGTCAACATGGAAAACAAACCAGAACCAACCATAAGACAAAGGACTTTTCTACATCAAAGCCTTTGGAGATCATCCATGTTGATTTATGTGGACCAACTAGAACTCCGACACTCCAAGGAGAAAGGTACTTTGCTTTATTTGTTGATGAATATACTAGAATGATGTGGATATATTTTATAAAATATAAATCTGAAGCATTTGAGTGTTTTAAGAATCTTAAATCTCTTGTAGAAAATGAAAAGGACTCATATTAAGTGCCTCATAGTAGATAGAGGGGGAGAATTCACATCAAAATAATTTAATGAATTCTGTAAAATACATGGAATTAAAAGAGAACTCTCTGCTGCTAGAACACCCAAGAAAAATGGGGTAGTTGAAAGAAGAAACCGAGCAATTCAAGAAATGGCAAGAACAATGTTAATAGAAGCTGACTTGTAGCCAAAATTATGGAGAGAAATAGTCGGGAAAACTGTCTATACCTTGAATTGAACTCAATTAAGACCAAATAATGAAAAGACTCCTTATGAATTATGGAAAGGAAGACCTACTTCAGTAAAATACTTCAAGATTTTTGGAAGCAAGTGCTTCATAAAAATCAATGATGGCTCACCAGGAAAGTTTGATTCTCGGGTTGACGAAGGGATCTTCCTTGGATATTCTACACGGAGAAAAGCCTACAAGTGCTACAATAACCGACTACGGAAAATAGTGGAAAGCATTGATGTGAAGATTGATGAAGACCTTCCAGAGAAAGAAATTGAATAACATGAAGTTGATCCTCTCATTGAAGAAGAAGAACCTAAAGAAGAAGAAAAAAATCAAGAAATACCCAAGGAGAAAGAACCATCTCAAACTCCTTCAAAGATGAAACTTATCCAAAAATATCACCCGAAAGAGCAGATTATTGGTAATATAGATGAAGGGATGCAAACCCGAAGAAGGATGACAAATGCACCAAAGAAAAATGATATTGCTCTTCTATCCATGATAGAAACATAAACATTTTACTCAAGGAAGGATCCTCATTGGGTAAAAGCCATGGAAGAAGAAATGTCTCAAATTGAGAAGAATGAGACATGGTAGCTGGTTCCTCGTCCAAAGGACAAAAACATAGTAGGAACCAAGTGGGTGTTTAAAAACAAAATGAATGAAGATGGACAAATCATCAGAAGCAAGGCAAGGCTTGTTTGTAAAGGCTATTCACAAATTGAAGGAATTGACTTTGAAGAAACATTTGCACCAGTAGCTCATGTGGAAGCTATCAGGATGTTCTTGGCATTTGCTTGCTCAAAAGGATTCAAAATCTATCAAATGGATGTAAAATCAACATTTTTGAATGGGGAACTCAAGGAAGAAGTCTACATGGAGTAAGCAGAAGGGTTTAATCTAACAGAAGGAAAAGACTTTGTTTGTAAGTTGAAAAAGGCATTATATGGGTTGAAACAAGCTCCTAGAGCTTGGTACACAAGATTGGATCACTATCTAAAACAACAAGGCTTCAAGAAGGGGGTGGCAGGAAGTAATCTCTACATAAAGACGGATGAGGATAAGTTACTAATCACACTTGTTTATGTTGATGATATGATTTTTGCTAGTAATAATGATGGGATGAGCCATGAGTTTTCTCAAAATATGTCAAAAGAGTTTGAGATGTCAATGATAGGAGAGTTATCTCACCTCCTTGGACTACAAGTATCTCAAACCATGGCAGGCATGTTTATATCTCAAGCCAAATATCTTAAAGACATGCTTAAAAGATATGCAATGGAAGGCTGTGCACCCATGAGCATACCTATGACCACAAGTTGAAAATTGAGCAAAAATGATGACTCCCCTCCAGTAGATGCAACTCATTACAGGTCAATAATTGGAGCCCTTCTGTACTTAACTGCTACGAGACCCGACATTATGCAAGCAGTAGGAATGGTGGGAAGATTTCAATCAACTCCTAAACAATCCCATTTGTTACCTGAAAGGAACTCCTGATTTTGGTCTCTGTTACCCTAAGAGCTCAACTCTTACTTTGACTGCATACATCGATGTTGATTGGGCCGGAAGTGTCGATGATCAGAAAAGTACTAGTGGAAATGCATTCTTCCTGGGAGATTGTTTATTATCTTGGATTAGCAAAAAATAGACATCCATATCACTATCTACAGCTGAAGTCGAGTATATTGCTGCCGCAGATTGTCGTACTCAGATACTATGGATGAAGGAAGCTCTAAAAGATGTCAACATAGGTACGAATCAACCAATTACCATCTATTGTGATAACACAATTGCGATCAGCCTCAACAAAATTCCAGTGATGCACTGAAAGACCAAACATATACCAATCAAGTATCATTTCCTTTGTGAACAATTAGCTAAACAAAATATCATCTTGGAATATATCAATACTAAGGAGCAGATAGCTGATATTTTCACAAAACCTCTTCCTCGAGAAGCATTTGAACATTTTCATCAAAAGATGGGGGTTATCTATTTAGCATCACTTAAGTTAATTCATAAATATGTTGCAAGACAGGGGGAGCAGTTCGATAAGGGGATTCCTTGTAGACTCCTTTGCCATTGATGTCAAAGGGGGAGAGAAGAAGAATATTGCCATCAATGACAAAGGGGGATATTGTTGATCTAGATTGTCATTAATGTCAATATGAAGCCAAGGAGCTATCAGAGTAGAGCTATCAAAGCAGAGAAGAGAAGCAAGTGTAAGAGCAGAAGATTGAGGAGGAGCGAGCCATATCGGGAGTATCGCGTGTAATGTATGCCCAAGAAGAACCGAGAGGAAGAATTCATCAAAAGAAGCAAAGAGGAATCATAACGGGTCTTTGAATTTGGTTTAAGAATCAGAGTGAAGCTCAGAGAGAATCATCGATGTATGAATTCGTAGAAGGCAGGCTCAGAGAGAGTTGAGCACTAGAAAAGTGAAAGGCTGAAATCCTGAAGAAAACTCGAAACCATAGGAAAAACACTGAAGAAATGAATCAAAGTCAAAGTGAGGAGGCAGATGAATATTGGAGACACAGGAACCGTTGGATCTCAGAGATCAATGGATGAGGTCGAAGGAAATGATCGGCCAAGATTAAATCACGCAGACTGGTGTCAAGAAATGAAAGGCAAAGATTGATTTAAGCAATATTGGAAGAGGAAGCCAGAGAAGGTGTCACAACTGTCGATGGTAGAAGATCTACGGTCATCGGGTATAAAAAATCTCGGGTGTTAGTCAACGAAGGAAGGCGGATTTAAAGCTATAAGCGGGATTTCAGGCGGATACAAAATGGTAAGTAGTATTTAGAGGAGAGTGCCTGATTCCATTCAATGATTGACATGTAGCAACTAGAGGAGAGAGAAAAACCGCTCATTTTGGGCAGGTAACTCTCGTGAAAGTAGTCCACCTGAAATCACTGTAGATCATCAGATTTTGGGGGTTGAAATCTATGGTGGAGAATGGACCCGACTGCACCATTGTAATATGCCCTAATGTTATATCACATCCGGTTCAATCGCAAGTCTTGAAGGAGTGTAACGATATAAACTGTCGATTGCGATAAGGCGATGGACCCGACAGAGTTATTAACAATTGGTTAATAACATAATCACATCCACTTTGTCAGCAGGGGAATTGGCTATCAGCCATCGGCTGTACTGTGGGAATGACTTATAAAGACCTCCAGAATGTTGTGATTGCGATTGTGGATTTAAAGGAATAACTCCGACTATTCATGAATGTTGCGATTACCGTAAATAATAAGTCTATTGTTTGAATAATAATAAATATGGCCTCTCTTCCTAATTAACGTGTCCTGTGAGTATTGATGAATTCGAAGAGACAGAGGAAGCCGAAGAGTGAGCGCAGAGGAAGTTGAAACATCAAACGAGCTTTGAGGAAGCCAAAGCTCAAGCGAGAAAGGAGGAAGCCAAAGGTCAGGCATATCGGGCATATAAAACCGAGAACAAGGAAAGTTTAGGGTTGCTGGCGAACTGTAAGAAACAAAGGAAGCGGATGTTCTGGTAGAAGTGGAAGGAACAGGAAGACAGAAGTAAGTCATAGGTCCAATATGGTTGGAAGCAGAGAATTACAACCAAATAGATCCAGACAGTTTACAACAGAGGGTTGGAGCCCTTGAGGTTGGTGCCTTAGAACTGAAAGGATTGGTGTCCTGGGAGTTGGTGCTCCTAAATTCAAGGTTGGTACTTTGACAAGATAGAGTTGGTGCTCTGGAGGTTGAAG
The DNA here is from genome assembly GCA_000404065.3 of Pinus taeda. Taxonomy (NCBI): domain Eukaryota; kingdom Viridiplantae; phylum Streptophyta; class Pinopsida; order Pinales; family Pinaceae; genus Pinus; species Pinus taeda. The sequence continues at coordinate 187,044 of APFE030333736.1, forward strand.
CCTCACAAAGAGTCCAAGTTGGTGCTTGGCAACTGATTGAAATCATATATTATATATATTATATATTTTATATATATATTATTATATAATCATATATATAATATATATAATATTATCTAATATATATATATCTATAATATAATATATATATTATATATAAAATAATATATATATATATAGATATTTACTTGATTATTGCAAGAGCATAATTAAAAGCACTTATTATTGTTTTTTTTTCCGAAGAAAAAAGCGAACTTTTTATTAAGAAAATAAAAAGTTACATTGCATATGCTTTTAGAATCTCTGATGATTCAGTTGATTTCTATTTTGACATTCTTTGAAAACCACAAAAAGCTCAATCTTTCTAGACTGATTGTGCATATAGATAAGCATCCTATACTGCTGGAAAATAAGACTAGGAAAAGCTATCAGGTCTTCCTCCCATCTGGAGGCTTTAAACACAGTTTGTCTGATAAAAATTGGGGTCTCCTTCAGAGAAGGAAAACAACCTCTTACATGACTGTAAGTTCACAAAAAATATTATGTTCCTGTGACAGAAAAAGATATATGTACAATAGATAAAGCGGGTAAATAAAACAGAGATGACTATAAACTGAGACAAAAAGAAATGAAGGGCCACGATCACTGAGGAGGAGAAAAAGGAGGCCGTGACGAAGAAAAAGACTGCCCCTGTTGATGTTCAACTATTGACCAGCTTCCCAGAGCTTTCTGTAAACCGGTCTTAGAAAGCTGGTCTGCTTCCTCGTTTTTATCCCTGTAGACATGGCAGATGATAATGCTGTTAAAAGATGACTTTAAAAGCAAAATTTCTTCTAAAATGATCTTCAGAAGATGGTTTTGACATCTAGCATTTCCATTAACCCAGTTTATGACATTCAAAGAGTCCCCGAAAATTTGAATTGTGAAGATGTTTCGTTGGAGGAGCCAACAAAGAAGGAAGCGCAAAGCGGACAGCTCAACAAAATTGTTGGTGCCAGAACCGAGACCAACAGATGCTTTTAGAGAGTGATCAGGATTCAGGTGAATGCATAATCCTGCACCGGCCTTGTTATTTTGTGAAGCTCCATTGAAAAAAGCCCATGGCATTCCTTCCTGGATGGTCACAGGCTTGTGAAGAGAGTGAGGATTTTTTACTTCAGGGATAGGGATGGCAGAATACATGGCAGCACAATTGATAGCTGTGACAAATGTTGGAGTGACTTTGTCTTGGAACAAGCATTTATTCCTCGCTATCCACACCCCCCAAGAGAAGATAAGAGGGAGGTTTCTCATGTTCCCCTCCGGGTAGTTTCGCCACCACCTGCTCCATGCTTCTTCCAAGGGTTCAAACCCCCACTGCGCTTTTGTGTTAAGCAAACTGGTTAACTCCCCCCAGATCTTTTTTGATTCTGCACAGGATATGAATAGGTGACTTATTGATTCCTCTTCAGTCTTGCATAGAGGGCATCTCCCTGGCCCAGCCAAAAATTTTGCTCACAAGATGTCCCAAGTTGGAACTTTCCTCTTTAGCATACACCAGAAAAAGATCCTGGCCTTTGCTGGGCATTTTAGCTTCCAAATGTGTTTTGACCACCAATCTGGGTTACCCCAGCCTTTCTTTTGCATTAGAAATTTATACCCGTCTTTTGGAGAGTATGCTCCTGATTCCCCCTGGGCCCAGATCAGTGAATCTGGTTTGTTTTTGAGCCTGACATTGGAACGGTGGAGTTCTTGAATGAACGAGCACCATTCATTTTTCCACCTGACATTTAGACCTAGCTCTTCATCATTTTTCCAGGCCTGACCCCATAAGTTAGAGTGACCTGTTTTCTCCACCTGATTTAGAGTTAAAATGCCCTTACTTTCTAAATGCCTGAGTAAGCCAGGGGATAGAGCGAAAGCTTCATTACAGCCTACCCAGGGATCCTTGCCAATCCTCATTTTCCTTCCATCTCCTATCTTCCACGCCAGCCCTTGTTCGATCACTGAGAAGGCCACCACCTGGCTTTCCAAATGACGGAGACATTTTTCTTTGATTTATCTTGGCTCCTTATCCAGTTTTCCAGGGGGACTGGGTCTATGTATTTTCTTTTAATCACCCTTGTCCACAAGTTTTCCATCGAAGTTAATCTCCATCTAGATTTAGCTGCCAGTGAGAGACTGAACTCAGGGAGCCTTTTTATCCCCCAACCTCCCCATTCTTTTGGCCTTGCCAATTTGTCCCATGCCACCCAGGGAAGAACAGAACTTTCTTTTGAGCCTGCCCACAAGAATCTGCAGCATATCCTTCTGATTTTCTCCAGCACTCCTTTAGGAACCCAAGTTAATGCTGCCCAGTATACTGGGATGGCTAAAAGCACAGATTTGATGAGAGTCATCCTACCAGCCCTGGAAAGCCATTTGTAACTCCAATGAGAGATTCTGGCTTCTAACTTGGCTATGAGCCAGTTCCAATCCTCTTTCTTGTATGCTGCCGGTTTTAACCAGAAACCTAATTATTTGAAGGGGGAATCCAGAGGTTGATATTGGAAGGGAAAAAGATTGAGCAAAGAGGTTCTTTCCCTCCCGAAAATATCTGCCATAGAAACCTGGGACTTCCTGAAATTTATTTGCATGCTTGTAGCTTTCAGAAAGAGATCTAAAATACATTTGAGTTCCTTTAGTTCATTAAACGATCCATTAGAGAAAATCAAGATGTTATCAACAAAAAGGAGATGAGAGATGAAAAGATTTATTGCTACCTCGATACCTTTTATCTTCTCCTATCTTCTAGCTTTATGAATCAGCCTGCTTAGCCCTTCTGTTACTAGGAGAAACAGAAGAGGAGATAAAGGGCAGCCTTGTCTTAAGCCTCTTTGTCCTCTGAAAAAAGGAGTGGCTGCACCGTTTATAAGAACAGCATAACTTACATTTGAGATGCAGCCCATAATCCAGCTGATGAAGGAGTAATTGAAACCCAGATGTGTTAGAAGCAATCGGAGATAAATCCAATTGATCCGGTCATAGGCTTTGGAGAGATCAATTTTGAGGACCGCACCTTTCTTTTTCTTTTGTTTAACACTGTGTAATACCTCCTGAGCAACTCCAATGGCTTCATGGAGTTGTCTTCCATTTAAAAACCCAAATTGTTCCATTGAGATATTTCTGGACAGAATGGGAACTATTCTAATAGCAATCACCTTTGCAATAATCTTGTAAATACAATTGCATAGGGAGATCGGCCTGAAGTCTTCGAAATTTTCTGGATCATCCTTTTTTGGAATGAGAGCAAGAAAGGTTGAATTAAAAGGACTGAAGACCTCTCCTTTCTATCTTGATTCTTCTACAACTTCAGTGATTTCAGAGCCAGTTTGGTTGAAGAAAAAGAGGAAAAGTTCTATAGTCCACCCGTCAGGCCCAGGGCTTTTATCCTTGGTCATCATTTTCATAGCAGCTTCAACCTCCTCCTTGGAAATGCGGACTGATAACTCTTCTGCTTCATCCTCTTCTACAAATCTTGGAAAGCATTGCGCAGTTCTGATGACCTCTGCTATGGTGGCCTTCCCCGAATCTGAGAATAAACTCTGGAAGTGTCTTTGACCCAAGGCAAAGAGGCCCGAAAAAGAGCTGACCTGCCTTCCTTCTTCATCTTTGAGACTCCAGATGGTGTTTGCAGATTTTCTTCCTTTGGCATAATTATGAAAAAAACTGGTTCTTTCATCGCCCGCTTTAAGCCATATTGCCCTTCTCTTGAGCCTCCATTCCTCCTCCTTGTCCAAGAGGATTTTGTTTTGAAGATTTTCCAGATGGAGGATTCTGTCCTTAAAGGCCTGAGAAATATATCCATCTTCCTCAGTACTCTCCAATTTCTTCAATTCCTCCCTTATCTTGTTCAGCTCTTCATTCTGTTTGTCCTTCCTACACTTTGCCCAGGAGATAGTTGCCTTCTTCAATCTCTTAAGGTTTTCCATAAACAGGAAACTTTTGTCCTCCCTTGCACTTCTATCTGGATGTATCCAAGTTTCCTTGAAGAGCTTATTGAAGGAAGGATCTTGTAGCCATGATGAATTGAATTTGAAAGGGGCAGGAGGCTTTGGGGGGGGCGAAGGAGAGGTCCAAGAAGATAGGGAAGTGATCAGAGTTACCTATCTCATCAACCCACTGCCTAAGAATAGGGACCTTTGGAATTAGATCTTCGGATATGAGAAAATGATCCAGTCTCTTAGCAACACGAGCCTCTCCTGCTCTAATGTTCCTCCAGGTTGGCTTGAGTTTGATCGGAGCAAGGTCGATGAGATTGTTGTCTGAGAGGAGATTGAAGAAAAAGTCCGACAGGGGGTCTTCCCTGGCTGAGGGACCCCAGGCCTCAGCTCTCCCTATTGTGAAATTTAGATCACCTCCCACAATCAACAGAGAAGACTTCATAAAAGATTTGGCCATCAAGTCAGTCCAGAAGATCTCCCTTCCTTGGCATGTACCATATATATTAACGATTGTAATGGGAAGAGCAAAATCGGGGGAAAAAAACTCCATGCCCATTACTTGCTTTAACCCCCATTGGTTTATAACCTTTATTCTCCCTTCTTTGAAACCAATTGCTAAGCCACCAGAGTGACTCGAAGAATCCACTGCTGAGAATTTCCAACCAGGCAGGAGAGAGCTTAACATTGATTCCACTTCAGGACCTTTCCCAAGAGTCTCTTGGAGGAAAACAATTTCAGATTTAGAGTTTAGGATCCAATCTCTGAGGGCCAATTTTTTAGGTTTACTGGCCAAACCCCTGCAATTCCAAGAAGACAGAATCATTTGATGACTGATTCAGGGGTCTGCACTGCTCTAAGGACCCTGGGAATTGAGTGTTGCTTTCCATCAGCTACATTCAGTTTTGCTTTTAATTTGGCCTTAGATAGATCCGACTTTCTTCCTCTCTTGTTCCTGGAAAAACCTTGAGAGGGTAAAGGCCCTAAACCGCCTACTGATCCTGACGACCCAGGCTTCCCTCCCAAGGATCGAAGGTTATACGGGCAGGGGGTATGAGGAACCGGGGGAACAAGGGGAGGCCAAACATCTTCACAATTCAAATCTAGGGAAGGCAAGGCAGCCGAAATAGTTTCAATGTCGGGTTCAACCCTAGAGGTATCTTTGGACTCGTTTAAAACTTCGAATTGATTGTGAGAAAGAGAGGGCGATTTATGCTGAGAATCAAAAATATGATCTGGAAAAAGCAGAGGAGAAGGAGGATCTGAAAACATACCCTTTTCAGATTATTCAACAGGGTTTTGGATGGCGGGTGGATCCTCTGCGATCTCCTCCTATGTACCCGCAGGTTGAGTTGGCGGATCCTTGGCTGGTTCACAGAGCTGTGGATCTTCTGGCAGAGGCTCATTTTGTGTCCCCTCAGTCTCCATTCCTTCAAAAGTCTGCTCCGGCAAGCCTTCCTTATCCTGAGGGTTCCAAGCTTGGAAATTATGCTGCTCCCTGAAAGCGGTGGTCCTTCGAAACCGTCTCCTTCTCCTGGACAGTGGACAATCCTTGGCAAGGTTCCCGTACTCATGGCACCTATGAAACTGAAAGGGCAAGTGCTCGTAGTCCAAAATCTGCTCAAATACATAATCTTTGTACTGCAATTTTTTTTTTTTTTTTTTTTCCAGACCATCGCTTGGGGTTAGGCTCACCAGAATGCGGGCCATTGCCTTGTTCTTTGTCTCCAGAAATGACATATCGGCTTCCAGGAAAGAGCCTAATCGATTCCCAATGGCTTTGAATACTGCTTCAGTCCAGAGGAACGATGGAAGGCCAGGGACCCTAACCCAGACTGGAAAGGTATCAATTCTCTCTCGAGTGGCGTTGAAAAGAGGACTCCATTTTTTCAGCAGGACTGGGATATTTCCGATGATCCAATTTCTTTCAAGCACCCATTCAGCTGCCTCCCTGTCCTCGAAACGGAGCATGAACCATCCCTTTGCTAAACAGTATGCCTCGAACCCAAGGGGTCTGACAGAGAGAAACTGCTGTTCTCCCCAAGCTTGCAAAAGCCTTGATGAGAGTTTCTTGCCTCTCGCCCTGCCGACCAGGGTGCATTCAGCTACTCCTAGGGTTTCTTCAATTGAGACCTCCATACCTAGGACCAGATTTCCTTCCCACTCCTTGGAAACAATTGGCCTTTGGGGTTTCCTTTTTTCTCCTTTTTTCCTATACCTTCTGTAGAAACCCTAGCTTCATCAAAAACCCCGTTCCATTCTGGTTCTTCTTGGGATGGAGCTGACGGAGTTTCTAAACCCAGACGAGACTGAGCTATGGCTAAAGGGTTGTGGAGGGGATCTTCTGGTGGTTGATTATCAACCAGTGAGAAATCAAGGCCGACCTGCCCCCCCTCTTGACTAACATTGGGGCCTGCGAGTGGACCTGCGGAGCTATCTTTAAGAAAAAGAGGGTCCCTTGACAGAGAAACCCTGGAAACCGATGAATCTCTTCCAAATCTCCTTTCTTTTCCTAGCCTTGAAGCAAGCGCTAAATTTACAATGTCTTCAATGCCCCCAGAAAGAAAGTGCCGACTCAAAACAGATTTCCCCATGCTATCATGAAAACGACCCTCATTTGACGCCTGCACCACCTCGTCCTCTCCGACCGGATGCTGAAGGTGAGTCTGTGAACTAAACCCAGGAGCATTGCTGGCAGGATCCTTACTAAGTTGTAGGAGAGAGGGTTTAGACTCCAGAGAAAGCTGTGGTGGGGGTTCGAACCTTGGAAGCTCAGGACCACCGAAATACCGTTGAATGTTTTGGGCAGTCGGTTCCTTCCCCCAAACTGATAAAATATCCTCCAATTCCACCAATTCACTTGGATTAACCATGGTTACGAAAGCCGTTCTGAGAATGATGCCGGGAAACAATCTTGATGCCAGCGCAAACCTTGACCTAAAGCAGTCGTCGAAAAACAGAAAGGGGTAACAGTTCCTGTAAAAAGGTTTTCTCCCAACTGACCTCGACCGCTAGAAACTCGACCTCTAGCTGCCAGTCAAACAAGAAAAGATCCTACACCTGTACCTGCGCACGTAGACTGTCTGGAAACCCCCTAACCGAGCCCTAATCGCGGTTCCGCCCGGAACCCTCGCCGCCAAACCCTAGCCATCCTGGTCAGCATCTATTCCTGTTATCTATTTCTGTGTTCCAAATATAAATGTTTTTAACTGATAAAAATAATAATTGAAAAGAAATACTGATTCACACCCCCTCTTAGTATTTCCAACATTATTAGGATCCCTTGTACTATAACCAGTGTGGTTGTGTAAATTGCTCACTGAATGCACAACTCATAAAAAAATATACAACTTTTGCAAGTTTTTTTTTTCTCGGTAAATCTATTCTATTCTATTATATACAGGAAAACATTACATTCACAGAGTCAGTTTTCCCAAGGCCAACTGTGGCTCTTTGGACCAGGATTTCGCAATACAAAACCAGCCCTCGCAGGGGCATCGCGACTAGACAGAACTACCCATACAGAGCCATTGTAACACGACAGAGGATCCAGACCAAACAAAATCATCCCACGCAGGGGCACCGGAGCAAAACAGTACTTCCCACGCAGGGGCATCAAAATATTTTCAACGAATTCCCTGACAGGCCATACAAACTTAGCAAGAGCAGACATAGACATAGACTTGAACCAGAAAAGACAGAAGACATAGCCAGTAACCAAAACAGAACCTGAACAGTTATGGAGGAAGAGAAATTGAACCAGTGGAAGGCTATTCCTCTGGCTTCTCCTCGACCACCCTGCACCATCCATAGTTCTCTCGTAAGGAGTCCCAATCATCCGCAATTTTCTCCTTGGAAGTCGACGCCTTCTGAGCCTGAGGGCATTTAGGATCTTGCCCAGGCGCCCCCACTGGTTTCTTCTCGTCATCGTCCGAGCTTCCACCTGGGAGCTTCTCCAAACTGCGTGAACCTCCTTCACCGTCCTGAGATTCCTTGAGGAATAGAACCGATACATGTGCATTAATGCGGGGTTTATCCATCGAGCTGCCAAAGGTGAAGATGGCAGAGCCGAATGCTGGTGAAGGAGCCGGATCAGAATTTGGGCTGCTCGCGTCCATGAATTGGCTAGCTTGGATGGGGTTGGCCTTAGCCCCTCCATGGCAGTGACAGCGGCAATAGTGAAGGCGTGGCTTTGTGGCTGGAGGACGAGATGACCCTCCCCGAGCAGAACCCCTACGTCTGACCATCTTTGCAGGAGCACCGGGGGCGTGGAGTAATGCTGAGACAGAGGATCTTCCCAGCTTGGAACAACACCCAACAGAATTGAAGCAGCACCCCACAGACTTGAGACGCCACCCAACCGAACAAAGACAGCAGCCAACAGATTTTCCGGGCTTGAGACAGCCTTCAACGATTTGGAAGCAGGCCTTAACAGCAAGAGCTGTAGCCTGGATAGAAAAACCGCACACAGGAACCTGAGCGTCGTGACCCAATCCATCTCCCTTTTTAAAAATTCCAACATTCCCTCGAAACCTGTTCTCCATAACTGCGATTTGCAGTTGCACCAGGTAACTGGACATTGCATTGAATACCTTCCGCTTGATTTGTACATTTATTCCTCGGCTGCGAGAAACATATTGAATGCCCATCTTATGCTCGAGGCAGCACATGGCTGGCATGTGGCTCCTCACTGCCACTCGTCCTTTCACCCGCATCAGGGGACAACTTTTGCAAGCTTGAATACGCTCACCCAACACAATTAAGCTTGTATAGGCTGGTGACATGTTTTGCGGTTAGAGCATCTTTACTAGCCTGCCTAGCTAGGTATTCTTGTGTCCAACATTGCCATAAATTTGAAGGACTCTTAGCATTTGGCATGATGAGTCCCCAATACTTCTTGGGTGATATGGTCATTGTTGTGCCTGGCTTTTGTGGACATTGGAATGCCTTAATGAGGGACATGCTGCATACGATTTAGTCTTTTAGCCATTAGGACATTTGTGTTGAAAATTGTAACTAGGTTCGGTCTTCATAATTGTCACTATACTTATGTAGTTATATATATTATGTTAAAACAAAATGAAAGAAAAATGAATTTATTTTTTAAGCATGGGTTTCATGCACAAGTCAATTTGTTAATTAGGTTAAGCATGTTCTTCATGCTTCTAGGGTTTATTGAGTTAAAAGAATATTTTTCACGAGTCAAATGATTGTATTATAGCTAAGTCCCATTTGGACTTTGAAAATAAAGTGGAAAACAATTTTTATTTGAGTCAAAAATTTCAATTTTGTCCTGATAAGATCAATCCAGCCCTGAAAGTGACCCATTCAACCTCCTAGATGTGTATGTATAGAAGATAGTTCGACCTCATTTGGAGAATATCAAGCAAGTTCGATTTTTGTGCCAAGAAGAGAGAGAAAACTAGTGAAAAAGTTAAGGACAAGAGAAAAAGTAAAAGGAGAGAGAGAAGATCAAAGAAGGAAGAATTTTTCCCTAATTTTCTCACACGTGTGAATTTTTGGATTTGTTGTAGGGGCCAAAATTGCAGACCTAGTTGCAGGGGTCGAAAATCTGTAGTTTGACCGAGTTTTAAAGGTGTTGACTACTATTAAATAGAGTTGAATTTGACTTGTTGGAGAATCTTGAAAGGAGGGATGACTTAGGTCTTGTGGGAGGTCTTGGTCTTGTTGTTTGGGTCTTAGAATTATCACTTTGATATGATTCGTTAAGAAAAGAATATTTTATGGGTTTTCCCCTTGAAGGGGTTGTGTTCATTGTCTTTTTGTGATCTTCATAATTTATGGTTTCGGTAATTGTTTGATGATTTGAAAATAATAAAAGTAATAAGAATCCAACACATAATCACAAGCAATTTTCAAGTAAAAGAGAAATCAATCCTAATTTCTGCCCTAGTGATTTTTTAACATGGTATCAGAGCTAAGGTGTGGAGAAGACAATTTGAAGATCACTCTTGTTGGAATAAGGGGAAGAATTTCATTAGAGTTACTTTGGAATACATAAGGAAGGGCTCGAGGAAGAAGGTAATTTACACATCTTGAAGGAGGACCTCTAAAACTATTCATTTCTCTCTCTCTCTCTCTCTCTCTCTCACATTGAAGGCTCTTGGTTACTCATCATCTTTTGAAGAAGATCATCATATTAATAATCTCTTTTTTGGAAGCTCTTTTATCATCATCCATTTTGAAGACATCTCTAAAAAATTATATCACTTAAGGAGCATCATCTTCACTCTTGGCAAGCAACATCATTCATATGTGAAGCAACTTGAAGCCGCACCATTGTACCAACCATCCTAGAAGAAATCATTTTAGGACATCGTTAAAGTCTCTTGGAAAGTATTGGGAGCATTAAGATATTCAAAGACCCCATTATCAAGGAGGACACTCATTTGAAAACTAAGTACTGTATTATTCTCTATGTCTCAATCCTCAAATAAAATGACTTAATTTTGTAAAGAAGGCAATAGGCTTGATGGGTCATCAAACTTTCAAGCATGAAAGAGAAGAATAGATTTGATACTTGTAGAAAATGAAGTCATGGAATATCTTATTGGAAAATTTAAACAACCAGAGAAGGATAAGACTCAAGAATGGGCAAAATATACTAAAGGAGAAATTAGGGCTCAAAGGATTCTCATTGAATCCATCAAGGATCATCTTATTCCATTCATTGCAGATTTGGGTACATCTGAAGCGCCTCATCATTGGGTAACTATATGGACCTTAATACACTTCCAAGCTTATTTAAATAAACTCTTCTCATAATTCCTTACATATTTTGATTATATTTTGCTCATTGAGATGAGTAAAAGTGAGATGTTATGCCTAGTGGACTAATGTGCATTGATTGCAAGTTTTTGAGAGAAAATCATGGCAATTTTGGCTAATTAAGGGCAGAAACTCGAATGAGACAAGGAGGAGAGATTGTAGGAGATATATCCTCCTGATTTACTCCTCACTCATTTGAATATTCCTCCATCAAATCACACTATCTCGGAGTTGCAAGAAGCGGAGTCTTGAAGATCAAAAGGCAGTCGAGCCAGTGACAGTTAAAGAGCCAGTTCACCTTGAGTTTGGGAGTTGAGCCTCCCTAGATTTAAGGAAGTCGTTGGAGACTTTAGTTGTATAAATAAGGAGGCCTAGAGCCTCATTATGATTTGAATTTTTGATGTAAAATCACTAAGCATTTTTCAAGTTCGAGAATTGTGGAAGACATTGTTATGTAATTTTCTGATATGATAATGAGAATGAGAATTTCCTTGATCCAACACTGAGTTGACTCAGAGGGCTGAAGCTCTTGGTTTAGGGCCCATCCCTAGCAACAAAGGCTCCTCTTCTTGTATTTTTATGCTTAATTGATTTCATAGATTAATGGCTGAATTGTCTTTAGCATTATTTCATTTCAAGTAGTTGTGGATTTGATTAGTTTGCTTCCATTTGTGCATTGCTTTAGCATTAGCTTAGGAAGATAAAGGAATATAAAAAAGATGTTAGTAGGTGGATGTTGCCTTACTCCTCCCTTCAGGGACCATGGTTTGAGGAAAGAACTCCTATGTAGCCCCAAAAAGACAGAATTCTGATTTCTCATGGAATTTAGGGTTTTCTGTTACTTAGGTCAACATTTTACTAGTTTTCAAGAATAGGATTTAATTGTCATTTTTGATGTCTTAAGCCTTGCATTAGATCTCACAAAGGTTTCACATTATTCTGCAAGTTTTCCCATGCATGAAATAGGCATCTAGCTCATGCGATTATGTTTTCTTTAGTTAATTGAAAATCTTTCTTGTTTAAAATGATTCATGGATAAATGTTAGTGATTGATGCAGTGCAACAGTTTCAGCAGTGCAGAGAAATTTCATGACCAATAACCCTATCTTGACCTCATCCATCCATAGTTATCACTTTTTCCACTAAATCCCTCACCAAATTCATCATTCCATAAGAGAACTTCTCCAAGTTTGTTGAGCAAATCCAGCCATCTCACAAACTCTGTTTTGAGATCTGAAGGAGTCTTGGCCAATCCCTTGCCTCCTTTCTCCCACCATTCACCTTCACTAAGCCGTACACCACCTTCCAGACTGTTATAGACATATTTGGGCACTGCAACCCCAATCATATATGTCCATAAACCGAGGGCTTCTGAGTCCCTAAAAGTGTTGTCTCATACCCTAAAGGAACAAGGTCAGCTGATTACATCATCTCCCAGAAGTTCTCCATGGAAAACTGCTCAGAACTGGTCAAAACTGGACCAAACAGATTGCTCAGTGTTAAGGGTATGATGCATCTCACCTTTTCAGTGCAAAAAGTGCGATGCATATTGGAAAGCCCTTCTGTAGGGTGCGATGGGCGAGAGTAGACAAATGGCAGAGACAATTTGCAAGGTGGATGATCATGGAATCTTCCAGAAACTTCTCCTATGAAACTTGCCTCTCTGAATTCACCCAGGGATGAGTAAGAGATCATGAATCTCCAAGTGGAACCAAGAACTATCAGAGAGAGGACACTAATCAAAATCCCAAAAGCTGACTCACCCCCTTGCAAATATCTATATATGGATCCCTCATCCCAGAGATCAAGAGGCTGTAATCTTGTATTTTGTAAGGAAGTGCTGTTGGTTTCTTGGTGGAATATCATAGTGTTGGGTGATCTAAGCCTTTCATGAGGTGAAGAAGGGCTTTCATGCTGGGAGGATGACGTTGGGTCACATCAATGGGTTGTAATCCTCTCTTCTACTCTTTCTATCAATAAAGCTATTCAAGTTTTCCTCCACATTCTTGTATGTTTGATGATATATGCATTTGTGTGGTCAATATATATTTGTTCCTATATTGTTTATGATTGTAGATCCCTGTCCTTCGGTAGTATTATGCTCCTTTGACTTTACAGGTACTCTTTGAATCGGGGTAAGCAAGGAAGGAGCGGCAAAGATCTGTCAGAAGGGAGAGGAAACAAGCAAGGAACCAAGCGAAAGACAGAGTTTGGTACTCTTGCTTTCTTCTCATCTACTTCTCATAAAGGAAAACGAAAGTAACTTTACTTTGTTTGTTTCTAAGTTAGCTACCCATCTTAGTGGCACTAGCAGCTCTGAGTGGACACTATATTTCCCGATAACAAATTGGCGACTCCGCTGGGGAGCGAATAGCTTCTTTGCTTGTCTATATTTGTTTACTTTATAAACTACAGACAGATCTTGAAGTTAAGCTAGCTAGCCTTCGAACTGCATTTGCTATACAAGTGCAAAGTAGATCAATACTTCTTCAGTCTATCTCTGGGTTTTGTTTATGAACTGAACAATTGATTTGCGAACATCCTAATTGCCCTGGTGGTGGCTCAAGTAACCTCATTAGATCAGCCCTTGTGATTTATATTTACTGACTATCATTTGCTCGACCTAAATCCCTGAACTGAGCTGCAAACTGTGACCAAAAACCAAGTTGAAGTCTCGCCCCTGTACCATTGCACCCTTTCTTCTAGGAAATCTGGATGCATCGCACCTCCTGTGTGCAGTAGGTAAGATGCATCCCTGTTTCCCTGTGTTACAGGTGTGATGATCAGAAAAGGCTAATTTTGCCTCCAGATTTTGGTTTTTCTTCACTCTCTTCAGCTTTATTTAGGAGTTTTGTTGTTTGTGATCAATATACCACTGTGGAAACTCCCTTCCTTTGCATGATTTGGCCTCCATTGTACAAAGAATTGTGAATGTTTTTATGTATTGTGCGCCATTTACAGTTCTCTTTTACAAAGAAGTAGCTTAATTGAACTGTTGTCTTTGGATTTGGAAGTTTCACAAGTGTCGTTTTCAGTCAAAGAAAAGAATTCTATTATTCTTGATGGTCGATTACACTGTTACTCTTGTATTTGATTCGAATTATTAGTTTTTCAAGTTTCAAAAGCAATTTTCAATTCAAAATCGCAAAGTGTCATCATTATCTTCCTTTCGTTTTTTGAAGAGAAAATTGTTAGTACTGTTGCTTTGAAAAGATAAGTCAGATTTGTACTTAGCATTCTTTTTGTCATTCACACATTAAGAAGGCGGAAAACAAATACATGCATGTGCATTTGCATTTAGACTGCTTGTTGATTTTGATTTAGGACAGTGCATCTAGCGTGTGCTCTCTGCTCTATGTTGAATAATCTCATTTCTCTTTCCTTAGTAGCTAGGATTTTCATTGCAAAAAGAAGATTAAATGATTGTTTATCATCTTAGATTTCATTTTAGGAATTATATATCTACATCACGTGGTGAACCTGAAAGGAAAACTTCTTAAGAAAGATCAACTGTAAAATAAATTTAATGAACATAAAAACGCTTTGGAACCTAACGCACAACATTTCGAAGTTTAGGCTAGAGACGTATTCCGGTGTCGTAAAGCCTGGTAACTATCTCTTTCATCGTAGGTTGGGTGATTCCTCCTCTTTGAAACGACAAGTTCCAGTACGAACTTGTGCTCCCACGTACCGTCGAGTATATATTAGGAGACCACAATAAGCTGCATCCTTTATCCCTAGGAAGCTGTGTCTGCCGCCCTATTGATCACAATGCACTGAACACAACATTCAAGAAGATTGACTGCCGTACCGTAAAAAGTATTCTGCAGTTTTGCGATTGGTTTGGTAATCCCTCTGTCTAGATTTCCAGAGTAGTCTCTTTTGTTCCTTTTCAGACTCCTTAAAGGAAAAGGTCCATCTGAGCACTTGTCACTTCATGCTAATTAAAAATTGAAGGCGACTAGAGTCATCTTTAGTTTTTTCTCAACTCTTAAAAATTGAAAAAGCAAGTTGTGTCAAAGCGTCTAAAATTCATTTAATTCGGAATCACTTTTCCCCTTTATTTTGATTTGATCGAGTAATCCACAATCGTGGAAGAAAGTCAATCGAAACCCTGTCGTTTGTGGAGATTAACGAGTCAACCATCTTTGACTTTGGAAACAAAACCATTCCAGACAAAGTGAACTCGTTTAACCGGGTCAAAGTCCCCTGGTTTGCTTGGAACTTGTGTTCCAACATCCTCAGGGACTCCGGTTACCCCAACCATTTCTGGTATCCCTGCCTCTATAGAAGAAGTTCCGCAGCCACAAGGGGACATTAGAACTGATCCTAGTGTAATGGTAAACACTTCTATTCCTGAACTGGCACCGTCTACAGCTGATTTGGAAGGTGTTATCCCCCCAACATCTGTCGCTGCAGAGTCTATACCTTCTTCGGCACCATAAATATTTTATGGACTTGACGGCCTACCTCTTCCACCTGGATTGATTGCTATAGAAGAGATTGTGGAGGATCCCCCATCTAGTAATCCATTGCATTTTGGAGCTAAGAGCACCCTATATCCTTCTTCAACAGAAGTTAGTCTCCCTTCATCGCAAGTTCCTGTAGAATCGCTAGGAAATATTTTGGATAGACTAGATATGTTTGAACAACTATCGACATCTAGGACTGTGTCATTTGACCAGCAACGATGGAACCTCCTGCTGCTACTCCAACAATGTTCGCTGGTGTACCATCTGTACCAAATTTCTCTCAACCGCTAGATGGAGTCCATCCAGGGACTGTTTCGACAGTATGGTCTGTTCTCGTTTGTTCGTCCGGAATAATATCTGGAATCTCTTATGTTGAGTCTCAACAAATTGATCCTTCGCAACAGTATCAATTTGGGCAGCCCGGTCCCCAAAGGCAAATCCTTCCTTTGGGCACTGGACTGCCGCCGTGTGGGGGGCAGTATGCCCTTTCATTGTTCCCTCTAGGAGAACAACCATACGAGAGTTCGCAACAGAATTCGGGTCATGCTGGAATTACATCCAGCGGTTGGGTGCCAATACTACTTCAATAACCAAGAGTTGTATAATGCAACAAAGTCTACCTGTGTCAAATATCCCCACTACACCGGCTATTGTGATGGTGTCGTAAGTACAAGCATTGCCTGTTGTATGCCAACCTCAAGTTTCTCAAGTCACAATACAACAACCTCTTGTCTCTATGACGCAACCAAAATCACTGATTAGTGGCTCCTTAACTGGAGTGACCTAGGCCCAAATAGGTACTATTACCCCTCATCTTGGTCAAACAACGAGTATTGGACAGCAGCGAATGGTTTCACAACCATGGCTGGTACAATATCAACAACCACAATTCCAACAAGCTTACTGAGGATCTGAGCAACAAATCTTTGCGAGTAATGAGCAACCGTATATTCAAAATGGTCAACATCAATCATGTCATAATGGTTATGCCCATCAACCTTACCAAAGTTATCAACATCAAATACATTATGCTGGTATGCAAAGACCCACTGCTCAGGCAATCCCATCTTATCCTGGGTATGCTTCGCCGAACCTGAATCAACAGTTGCCTTTTGTGGCAACTTTAGAGTTACCGGATCTAAATCGGCTAATGAACAATCCAATTGCTTACGCCCCTTGGTGGCCGGCGATTCCTCATAAACTTCCATCAGATATTCCTAAATTTAATGGAAATCTAGGTGAAAACGCGTCGAATTATGTGATGACCTTTCATCTATTGTGTTCGTCCAACACTCTTAATGATGATTCGATTAGGCTTCGCCTTTTTCAGCGAACGTTAACTGGTCTGGTAGCAAAATGGTATATCCAATTGCCTAGAGCTTCATTTGATAACTTTAGCACCCTAGCCACAACCTTTTTAACCCATTTTCAGTTACCCATAAGGTACAAAATAGGAACAGAGCTTCTTACCAATTTCAAACAAACGACGGCCACTCACATATCTGATCATATTCATGAGTGGTGACGTCATCGTAGAATGGTAAAAACGTATGTTCCTGATCAGCTATTCGCTGAATGGTTTATTAAGTCATTGTTACCTTCTATTACAGAAGATGTGGCAAAGGGAGGAGTCGTCACTAAAGAGCAAGTCATTGCTCGTGCGCAATATCTCGACTTGATCTATACTCAGTCTGGCATGCTCTACGATGAAATCCATGATGCCCCTAGACCAGAATTCTCCGTTTCTCCTCCTCCTAAATCAAACAAAGTCTCTCATGCCGGAGATGGCATGATAGGTATGACTAGCATGAAAACTGTAAAGGCTGCATCAAAGAAAGCTCGTACGGTTTCAAGTCAAAATGCAAATGAGGAACTTCTTGCCTTGGAGGTAAATGCCGTGTCGAATGACAAAAGCAAAGAACCAAAGCAACCAGGAGGTAAGAAGAAAAAGAAAGGGAAAAAGAAGAAACAGGAGGAGATGTCTCCTGAAAACCCTTCCGGAGAATGGAAGCCAAGTCATCCATGTTTTATATGCGATGAGGATCATTGGACGAAAGATTGTCCACATAAAGCTGAGCTTAGGAAATTCTTAAAGAGTTCAAAAACCTCGGCGGTATTGACTGATCCATTTCCAAACCCAGGAACCAATCTGGTTGCTAGTGATAATGCTTCCACGTCCCAAGTGCTTATGTTGTCTGTATCAAAGCAACAAAATGATGCTTTGATATTGACAAGGAATAAAGATTATGGGAATCCACAGCTGTCGAACAACAAGGCTAATGATCAACCTAGTAGTTTGACAACAACTTTGACCGAAGCTATGCCACCCATCATTCTTGAACTAACGATAAAGCCGCCAAAGGGAGTAGTACACAAATCAACATTTAATCCTCGTGCCAGAGCAGCACAACATTATAATATAGTAGAGGACTTGGCCCAATCACCATCCACTATGTCGACACTTGAGGTACTGGAAAATTTCCCCTCCCAGAAGCAGGCTCTATTATCAACAATAGGTGGGATTGACCCAACGGATTCCAATATTGTGGCCTTTAATCATAAAGGATATGACTCTCAGTTACCAGCTCAACTCTCTTTCCTTATTCAAGTGAAAGCCCTCAACAAAACTGTTCATCGAACACTTATTGATGAGGGGGCATCTACATGTATTATGTCAATGAGTTGCTGGAAAAATTTAGGCTCTCCACTCTGGTCGTGATCGTCAACAACGTTAAAAGCATTTGATGGATGAACGTATACCCCATACGGGATATTAAGTAACTTGCAATTCGAACTGGGGGGTAAGACAGTAGAAATTGATGTTGAAGTTATCGATGGAAACCTCGATTACAACATCCTATTGGGAAGGCCCTGGATATATGCTATGGCTGCTGTTGTGTCGACATACTTCAGAAAGATTGCATTTCCTTTCCAAGGAGGAATTACAATCGCCGACCAACAAACCTTTCTCCCCAACGGTTCACAAGTTACGGGAAGCATTCCGATGATCCACGGAAGCCCTCAATCACTTCAAAATATCGGAGTAGGCCTACTAAAAGAGCCTACATTGATGGGTACTTTTTCCCTACTGCCTCCAAACAATCTGGCGGAAGTGGCGACTGCAGGAACCTGCAATATGGTGTATTCTATTCAGAAGATGTCCAAACACGATGTTAGCATGGATCATCGCCAGGTTTGGCCTCTGAGCCCAATAGAAATATTATAGCAATCAATGTTTTCGGCATGGGAGGTGAACCCAAATCAACACTCATCAAGCATTTGGATAGATAGGTCTAAGGAATATGGTACCTCTTCAGATCCTTGGTCGCATGTACATTCTACAGACCAAAAAATTGTTCAGTCAATGATGATTAACGGGGCACCATAGGAAGATTACCACCATCGTTCCCATCTTCCAGATTATAAATAAGATTGTTCCAGTGACCTTGATCATCCTTTAGTATTTGATTTCCTATAGAATACTGTAAATACGGTGGATTTCGAGCGAAACCTGTCCAATATTAAAGAAACTATCGCCATAAATATCTTGACTAAACCAAATTTTGTAGAGAATATTCATGTCGGAAAATCTTGTTCTTCTTCAGAACTGGAAGTATATTACGCTCTCTTTCACGAGTTCAGAGATGTCTTTGCTTGGTCATATGAAGAAATTCCATGCATTGACTCGAGTATAGTTGAACACGAAATTAGGATGTATCTAGATGTCAAACCAGTACGACAACGACTTCGGCAAGTGCACCCAAAGAAAGTCGCTGCCATCAAGGCAGAAGTTGAAAAACTTCTCCATGCTAGTTTCATTTACCCAGTTCCTCTAACCGATTGGGTATCAAATATTGTTCTTGTAATGAAAAAGCAAGGAACGATTAGAGTGTGCATCCATTATAGGGATGTAAATCAAGCTTGTCCAAAAGACAACTATCCTACACCCTTCATTGACCAGATAATTGATGAATGCGCTGGATGTGAAATCTTTTCATTTATGGATGGATTTTCTGGGTATAACCAAATAAATATCTGTCCACAGGACCGATTAAAGACTGCATTTATTTGTACGTGGGGCACATTTGCATACCGCAAGTTACCTTTTGGTTTAAAGAACACAGGGGCAACCTTTCAGAGGGAAATGAATTATGCCTTCCATGACATCAAGAACATCCTTCAACCGTATCTCGACGATCTTCTGGCTCATTCGCGAAAGTGGACCGATCATCTGCAGCATTTGAGAGCGATATTTCTACGTTGTCGACACTACAAGATATGACTCAATCCACACAAATGTGTGTTTTGTGTCGGTTCTGGTCATTTACTTGGCTTTGTAGTTTCGAAGGACGAGATTCGTCTCAACCCCTGTAAGGTTCAGGTAATCATTGATCTGCTTCCACCTTCAAATTTGCTTCAAATTCAGAAACTCCAAGGGAAAGCAAACTTTCTGAGGAGATTCATTCTAAATTACACCGAACTTGCTAAAGGTTATACTCGTCTGTTGAAAAAATAAGTACCCTTCATCTAGGATCAGGTTGCGCAAGCTTCCTTTGATGCTTTAAAGGAATCCCTAATAAAAGCATCATTATTGTATGCTCCTGATTATCAAAAAGACTTTAACCTGTATTTGGCTGCAGCAGATACGACCATAGCAATGGTTTTAGTTCAAGAAGACAATGGAATTGAACATCCTATCTATTATTTAAGCCAAAAATTAAATGATATGGAAAGCAAGTACTCCTATGTTGAAAAGCTAGCTCTCGCAGCTGTTCAAGCGATATAGAGATTTCGACACTATGTCCTCTTTCGAAAAACTACCATTTTGTTAGATTGCAACCCCATGACTTATATCTTGTCACGACAGTTACTGGGGGGAAAATATTCCAAATGGATAGCAATTTTGCAAGAGTTCAATCTGGAATTCGTAAAATCCAAATCAAAGAAAGCCTTGGTCTTCGCGGAGTTACTATGTGATCTCCCATTGTTGTCCAACGATTCAACATCCAAAGAAGCAATCGTGGACGAATATTTGCTTCTGATATCTTCAAGCGATCCATGGTATGGAGATATAATCATCTATCTCCAGACCCAAACATATAAGTCTAATACCTCCCACTCAGAACAATGACGTACTCGATACCAAGCAAAAGACTACATGATCGTCGGTGATACGCTTTACCGTCGTGGTATCGATACAGTTCTGCGGAGGTGCCTCACCCACGAGGAGGCCGAAAAAGTCCTGAATGATTGTCATTCAGGCACATGTGGGGGGCATCAATTTGGTTATGCTACAGCTCAAAAGATTTTATGAGCAGGATACTTTTGGCCAACAATGTTCAAAGATTGCATAACCGTAGTCAGATGTTGCCATGCTTGTCAAATCTTCGATCGCAAAACCAGAATACCACCTGCACCTCTGTAGCCAGTAGTTGCTGTTGGGCCATTCGCCAAATGGGGCATACATTTCATGACATGTAACCCCACCTCGGCCGGGGGGCATGGGTATATCATAGTCGCAATTGACTATTTTATGAAATGGGCCGAGGCGATGCCTACATTAAACAACAATGACGAAACGACTGCTCTTTTCTTTTTCAATCATGTAGTCTCCAGATTCGATGTTCCACAAGCTATAGTGACAGATCATGGATCGCATTTTTGCAATCACATGATGGTTGAGTTGGCTGCCAAATTAGGACTGTCCCACGACAGCTCTACTCCATACTATCCGCAAGCTAATGGACAAGTTCAGGCAATCAACAAAGTCCTGAAGTGCATGCTGCAAAGGATGATTAGAGTCCATAAACAGAGTTGGCACCTGATCCTGTACTCAGCCTTATGGGCATACCGGACATCGATGAGGAATGCGACTAGGTTTACACCCTCTCAACTGGTGTATGGCCTGGAAGCAATCTTATGAGTTTAGTACGAAATCTTGTCCCTCAAGCTCGCAGTCGACCTTCTCCTCGGAACTTCAGAAGAGGAGGCTCGTTTCTTGGAATTAATCCAACTGATGAAACCTGTTTTTATGCTGCCTTGGCTAACGAAGTCCACAAGAAACGAGTCAAGGCGTAGTTTTACAAGAATGTCAAACCCCGTGTCTTCTCAGAAGGTGACCTAGTCTTACTTTACGACCAGGAGTCCGATAAGTTGGGAGCAGGTAAGTTCAAGTCTTTATGGATGGGCCCCTATATTGTTAAGCATGTATTAGCAAAAGGAGCCTACGAGTTAGTGGATTATGATGGGATTCCACTGGCGCAACCCCGCAACGGGTTGTACCTTAAGTGTTACTATGCTTAACTCAATATAGTAACCCCTATGCTTTCGTTACATTTTTGTTTTTGCTAAGAGTAATTGTTTTGGTTAGGTAATCCAATTTTGCATTTGTTGCAGATGTCGAACCTATTGGAATCATTTGTTGGATATGCCAACAGAGTGAGTCGTAGTTCACAGAACCTATCTTCTGTGGCCTAGGCCATCTCTGATCCAAGCGGTGAGTTAGTGAGTTTCAGAGGGGTGTGTATTGGTTGATCAATGAACAACATCACTGAATACAGCGCGTTGATAGAACTCCTCTCTAATGCCATCACACATGGCATACGCCGACTTATCGTTAGGCTCGACTCACAACTCATCATTCTACAGCTCACCGGTATCTACTCCGTACGAAATCCAGCTATCTATCGCATGTTCCTAAAAGTCAAAATTTTGGAAGGACAGTTCAATTTTATTCAATATCAACATATTTCCAGAAACTTAAACACATTAACAGATTCATTGGCAAATTATGTGTTCGATAGACATTTGCGACATTTATAAAAGAGAAGCATTTCATCAATATTTGCATCAGGATCATATAACTTAACCAAAATAAAGCTCCAAAAATCAATATATATGTATAACCGTTTATGGTTTATACATGATGTTCTGTGACCAAGACAAAATCGGTCAAATGACCCAAAAACTCAAAATGCTAGGGGGCACCCTAGTCTAATGGTGTTGGTGATAACAAGTCACCGCTTGGGCAATCATGCGTAAAAGCCTAGTCCATCGACTCGGCACACCAGTAGTATGTTGCTGTAACCTCAGAGGCAGCTCATCAGTCCTCACATCTGGAATACAAAAAATGAGACCCTCGACCTGATCTTGCAACACTACAAGAGTCTCAGCCACATCCAGGTCGCGAAGGACAACCCTCCTTACAGCCTCTCCTGCTAGAACGGCAGCTGGCGCTCTCAGGTGAACTACTAGTCGCACTGGTCCGATATTTGCATAAGCACATGAGTTTTGATTAGTCTTGATAAAAGAAAGCACAAGAACATTATAAAAGCAATAAACAGGGATATGGTCAGAGATTTTACCTATAACACCCCACTGCTCACCAGCCGACAACGCCAAATCTGGGTCACCCCGGAAATCCATACCAGCATATGGACACTCGGCATAAACCATCTCCTGACGGTTGAACCACTCGAAGAAGGCATCAGAGAAAGAAATCTGAGACTGACCATCATGTCGGGCTATAAGGTCAACCCATCTTTGCATCCGTAGCTTAGTCGGTGGTGGAAAACCAAGTGAAATGTACTATGGCTACATCAGTGGGATCTTCTCCAAGGCGAAAGCGGTCAAAATAGAACCATAGCCAAATTTCTTGGATCTTCCGTTTTTCACCTTGGTCAGTTGTTATTTTATCACAAGGAGTACTGTATCACACCAGTTGAACACCTTTGGTTCAAGGTATTCCAAGGCATACTGCGTATAGGACCTGTTGGCTAAGTGAAGAGCTGCACTACCATCCAGTCTAGCAAAGGTGAATAGAATAGTCCTCAAAGACTGGTCAGTGACGTCTCAGATATTGATCTTACCGTCCCTACTTGGATGAGATCCTTCTCTACAGTATCGGTGAATATAATCCCTCACGGATTTTCCCCCACGAGCGGAACCTGATAGTGAGAGAGGGGCACCACGCCTCGATAAACCGGTCAAAAAGTAGATGTCCACGACAGTCAAGGGGATGGATTTGCCTCTGATATGGAACACTTGGTTGGTAGGATCCCATGCATCAAGGAAATATTACAACAAGTTGATTTGCTGCCTCATGCTAGAGATGCAGAAGAACTTGAGCAAACCACAGTTCCGCAATGCAGTTACCGTACCCCGATCATGTAAGGCAACCATGTCCTCTTCTTCATGCTCTCGTTCTCACCATGTAACAACCATTTTGCTCCGATGAATCTCTGAAAAACAAACAAGAGAAGAGTCAGGATCCTGATTTGGCAAAAAATAGGAAAAATTTCCATGAGAAAACAACACACAAGTTTCCCTCCTTGTAGCCCATCGCACCCCAGCGTGTACTAGGTGAGATGCATACTGGCTGGCCAATGGCTAGCCCAGTATGCATCACACCTTTCACTATACAGAGGGTGCGATGGGGGAAGAATGAATTTTTCAAACCTCAGAGGCTCAGAAAAGTAGGGAAACATGCTCAGAATTCAAAAAGGAAAGAATGCAATTGAAGAGCTCAGGTTTAGCTCCTACCTAGTCCAGACGGTGCCAAGAATCGTCCACAGAATCTCCCAGAATCAGCTAGTGAAAATCAAGGGGGAAAACACCTCCAAAGCTCCAACAATCCCAAATTCAAATGAAATGGTAAAATGAGGGGTAAAAACTACTTTTAAATTACTTTTCACGTAATTCAAGCAGGGTATTAATGTTTTAACTCATTTTTCAAGCATGTATTCTCATTTCTAATTAGTTTGATGGAGCAATTGAACAGGTAGTAGGACCGTCAAAAGAACACAGTGTTAATGGTGAATCGAATATCAATGACCATTATCACGAGAAATTTTTATGCAAAGTTCAAGCTCGTTAAAAAATAAACCTAAGCAATGAGAAAATGTTCCCCCAGAGTTCAAGCTCATTAAAAAATGAACCAACCTCTGGTAAATAACCATTGCGAATGCATTATCATCAGCTTTTGAGCCTTGTTCATGTTCTTACCATCACCTCCACTCTATTTTAGCCGATCATATGCCTCCATTTGATTGTTTACCCTTTTGAGGAACATCTACGAAGAGTGATTCTGTTAGCCATTTGTTGTGCCTTGCAAAACAACCCCCCCATTTCATATTATTTTTATTCTCGAAAGCATTAAAATATGAAATGGGTACCTCTCAAAATAAAATTGATGTCAAAACTCTTACTTTCTAAAAATCCGACGAGTCAATGGAACGCTTTATAAAATCACCCTTAAAAGCAATATCTCTTTAGAAAATGGAAATAAAGCAAATATGTGTTTATTGCGATAAAGCGATCGCAAGATCGCATATCGCAATAACATAAAGGATGCACCAAGCAATCAAAAGCCTTCCCCCGATGCGATAAAGCTATCGGCGATATCGCAATCAGCAAATCCCCTTGTGCATCACTAACGCGCCCCTTATTAAAACCCCGATGCGATAAAGCTATCGGCGATATCGTAATCGACAATTCCCTTATGCTGCAAACATTGAGCACATGCCTTTCGCCGATGCGATAAAGCTATCGGCGATATCGCAATCGGCAATCTCCTTTGTACCGCAAGCATTGTACATATGCCTTTCGCCAATGCGATATCGCAATCGGCGATCGGCGACTTCCCCTGTTTGAACCTTTTATGCGCATATGCCTTTCGCCGATGCGATATCGCAATCAGCGATCGGCAATATTCAGAGTATTGTTAAAACTACCCATGCGCCCCTGCTTGATGCGATGCGATAAGGCACAGTTTTCAATGAAAAGAAGTTAAAGTGATTGGATAGCCCGATTTAATGACAATTAAGGCATAATCATCCCCGCTCGGCCACCAGTACCCCCATTGCATGATTTAAAATATCTTTCGGCAAAATATTGCACTAATGAGCATTTATAAGGTGGCAGGTCCTATACGGTCCTTTAATGAATCCGTCCCCTCAGATCTGCCTATAGATCGTTTCCACATTGTTTTAATAAAAGAAAAGTATATCAACGTCTTCTTTCTATTTTACTATCAACTGTGAGTTTCATTGTTATTTCTGTGTTACGCCGAGACCACCTCCCTGTGCAGAATACAGTTTTTCAAAGCGATACAGGCATAATGGGTAAAAAGGCGAAGAAATTTGCAGGTGTTATCAATCCACCAGCTGCGCCACAAGCGGTAGTAAACAGTAAGAAGGGGCTGATATCTAATACGACGTGCGCGGGCCTTGCCAGAACAACTTGGCAAGGAACTTATGATTTGTTAGAGGCCGAGAAACCTGAGCAGGTGATAGAACAAGCTACCGCAGATTCATCCAAAAAATCAGAGTACACTCTCAAAGACTTGGCCGATTCTTTCCTCCATAGGATAGCGGCAAGGGAGCAAATGCTTCCATACACCGATGTTATCAAATGGGAAATTGAAGAA